>CAUYON010115979.1:0-19618 GCA_963573935.1 Arctocebus calabarensis | reverse complement strand
TGATTAGCCCAACTGAAGAGGTCCTAATCAATTGTCCTAGCCAGCACCAATTTCAAATGGAAGAGTTAAAAAAGTCTCTGGCAACTAGATAGCAGGGATCTGCTGGAATCTCTTGTATAATTCACTTCGATGCTCTGTGAGCCTAGGATGGTACCCCCCCCCAGCAAGTAAATTAGTCTGGGAAGGTTGATGCCTCCTTCCCAACCTTGCCCCTCTGTCACACTTAAGTCAGTGGTAACAGTTGTGATCCAGTTTCCTCCAATGAGTAGATGCTCCAGAGGTTTGTGCCTGGGTCACAGTGAGGTCTGTGGTTTCACAACTAGTCCACTATTCCCTGTCACTGTTTGGCAGGGGGAGGTGAGGCCTGACAACCTGGGTACTTAACAGGGGCTGGGGCGATTCACTCAGTTCCAGCCCTTTGTCTCAGCTTTCATCCCCAGAGAGCCAGGTTAAGCAAAGAAGCCCCTCCCTGCACTCTGTCCCAACCGGTACCGCCTTAGGCAAATCCTTCACGTGCCTTGGTTGCAATCCATTCTGCCGGCACCGGAGAAGCCGCCCACCTCCCCTGGTTGCCCAGAAGACTGGGAGTGTCTCCTCAAAACATCCCCAGGGGTGCAGTTCTCCAGCTATTGTTCCTGGAGCTGGTCTCGTCTCGTGCTCAGGAGACCTTCCCACCAGCCAGGTCTCTCGGCTCACTCCCCTTTCACCACCCCGAGCCGGAAAACCAGCACAGTTTAACAACAGTCTGCGCCCATCCACACCCCTCAAGAAAGTCTCTAAGAATCTGGACTCTGTGGGGGAACAGGCCCCCAGACCTCAGGGTGAGAGTGGAGGGGAATACCAGGAACTCCAACTTGCAGGTAGAGAGTATTTACAGTTTTAAGCCTGGCTGGAGAGCGCTGCGGCACCCTAGTAGGGGAAGGAGGTCTGGTTTTTAGAGGGACTCTCCCGTGAGGTAGAGTGGGAGGACATCTGAACTCTGCTCACTTGTCTGTATGGAGGTATGGAGTATACTGTGAACCTCTCTCATGGGGGAGGGGACTCCCGTCCACTTGGTGATGTGCTCTGTACCTTTTTGTTTGTGTCCTTGAGGCCTCAGGTCGCCCCAGCAGGGTTGATGTGCACTCTTCGACCTTTTCTTTTGGATCAGATCCAAACCATTGGCTTTCTTGCTGATTTTCTGTCCTTTAACTTTCCTTTTGGATGGGAACCTCTGCGGAAAGCTGGCTACAGATCACCATCTTGGCTCCAGATCTTTATTTTATATACTCCTACCTATCTTTAAACAGATCTTCATGGAAATCACCAGCCTTGGATATTTGGACATTTTCCTAGATTTTAATGTTCAACAAACTGAATTTTATAGTAGTAGCCCTATGTAGTGGAAAAAGAGATCTTGTGTTAATATCCAGAATCTTGTATTCACTGAGTGACCTTAAGCAAGTACTTTAACATCTCTGTGTATTGGTTGACTTAAAAGCTAAGTAGGTTTTGAGGTATAGAAATAACAGAGCAAAATACTCTGACCCATAGTGTAAATGCAATGAAATTGCACTAAGAGTTATTCATCTTAGTGAATGACAGTATTCATCAAAATACTGACATGATTTTCCTTTCCATCTGTTCTGTTTATTTTCTTTTAATAATTTTTATTCCATGTATCTTGCAATTGGCATTAAGTTTTTAAATAATTGATCAACTAATTAATTGATGATTCTTAAATACAGCTATAAAATGCTGCTATTTCGTTAAGCAAACCAGTCTCCTTGACACTGGTAATACCTAATGTTGTATGAATATGTCAATGTGTAACATCCATCCACATTTACTTATCATTTATCAGATCTTTATGTGGTACTTGCCATGTGCAAAATAATGAGTTTGAGACAAAACCTGAGCAGACTGTCCAAAGGTGGAAATGTTCTGATAGAATGAAACAGGGTAGACTACTAGGCTTTAAGCCTTTGCAGGACACCAGCACCCCAACCTTGACCATATTCTGGGGTCCAGAATAATACCCTGACTCTTTGAAGGCAAGAATCTGCAGGGGCAGAGGTCAGGATAGAAAGCTAAGGCACCTCAATAATGGCAGAAGGCTTTACTCAAGGTCTCACCCTTCACACACAGGATCCCCATTCTGATGAGAAGTAAAAGTTATCAGGGGATGGGACTATAGACAACCTGAGCAGTGTGCCCACCTGGAGTCCCAGGCTTGGGAAATGACCATCCACTGACATCACCTTGGCCCCCAACTCAAATCGAGAGCAGAGCCTGACAATAAATGTTCAGCTGACATTACCGCTGATTTGCCATTTCGTGGAGAGCTAATCTTTCAAAGGGAGGTCCTGGGAATCTGGAAAGACTCAGGCAGTTAAGAGGTGGGGTATGAAGATGAACCAGAAAACTATCCACTTGCACTAGCAAACCACCAAACTAAAAGTAATAATAACCACCACTACTCTAAGGTGGGTAGTTTGTGCTTGGTTTTGCATTCTAGTGATTTTAAAAGTGTCATTCACTCATGCTTTTATTATATACTATTTCAAAGACCTTTTTGAAGATCTTGTTATGCCTGCAGAATTTTTAAGGTCATGTGAACAAATGTTTTAAGCTCCTACTCTGTTTGATTCAACCTGTTAGACTTCTTGACAATGTTATCTCATTTAAATATCAAGAAAAAATTAAGAACTTATGAAGTAGATACTATTATTTCTTGTGTTGTGCAGAAGAAAGTTGAAAGTCAGGGTGGTTCAATGAAATTTCCAAAGTCTCAGCACTAGAAAGTGTCAGATTTGTATCTGGATTCCAGATGAATTTGAAGCACAGGCCCAGAGGCTCTTTCTATCATATTTATTTCAATAATTTTGCCATCACTCAAAACAAGCTTGAAACTTCTTTGGAATTCCTTTAGTCAATTTCCAAGCAAGCCATCACCTATGAGCCTGCCTCATCTTTGATTAATAGCTGCATAACTAAGCTTCCATGCTTTAACAATGGCAAACTTATTGAAATAAGTATCTGGCTTCCCCTGGTGACTGCTTTGAAAGGCATAAACCCACTTTAGATTAAAGCAATCTAAGCCAGCTCTGTCCTAGAGAATGTTCTATGATGATGGAAATGTTCATTGTCTGTACCGTCTAATACAGAAGCCATGAGCCACAGGTGACTATTAAGTGCTTAAAAATTTGCCTAGTGAGACTACAGAACTGAAGTTTTAATTTTTATTTAATCTTAATGGATTTAAAATTTAATTAGCCACATATAGCTAGTGTCTACTATACTGGATAACATACAACATAAGCTGTATATTATTATAAACAGTGATGTCAACAACAACAACAAAAATAAACCACCTTGTACTTTTTTGGTTTTATTTTGTTTTCTTTTTTTATTTAAAAAATTTTGATTTTATTATAGTAAGAACACTTAACGTGAGATCGACCGTCCTAACAAAGTTTTAAGTGTACAATACAATATTGGCCCAGTGTTGTACAGCAGAGCTCTAGAACTTATTGATCTTGCTTTACTATAACTTATCCTGTTGGTTATCAACACTCTAAATCCCCATTCCCTAGCCCCCATTCCATTCTTTCAGTCTATTAATATGATTATTTCAGATTTCCCACATAAATGGAATCATGCAGTAAGTGTCCTTCAGTGACAGGCTTATTTCACTTAGCATAATGTCCTTACAGATCATCCATGTTGTTCCATGTTGCAGAATTTCTTTTTTTAAGGCTTAATCCTATTCCATTGTATGTATACACTTAATTTTCCTTATCCATTCATCCATTGATAAACAGGGTGTTCCCACATTTTGACTATTGTAAATAGTACTGCAATGAACATGGGAGTGCTAATATCTCTTCAGGCCTCTGATTTTTATTTTTAGTTTTTTGGGATAAATACCCCTAAAAAGATATGTGTCCTATGAGAATATAGGGTTAGCTTCTAGGCTTACCGGTAGATTTTCACATAGTTCGTGCAGGCCACGAAGTAGAGTGTTAAAATACACCGTTAAGGGAAATGAAGACCTTCAACACTCCATTGGACTTGTTAAAGAGAACCATAACATTCTGGTTGAGAAAAAAAATAACCACAGACACAGGAAGACACAGCTACACCCTGAACCAGCCAATGACTCAGAGTCTGTGTGCTCCCAGGAGCCCAGGATCCTAGGTTCCTGATTCTTTCCTTCCATGGTTTTAATGCTCTGCCTAGTGTCTTTCTGGAAGCTCAATCGATAGACCTGTTTTCACTTCCAGAGAGTGACCCACGATTCAGCGCTAGACCAGCCAACATGTGGTCTTTGAGCTGAGCATCCTGGAACCAGGAGATACACCATTCCCCAGACAGAAAGGTTCTCAGGTTCCTACAGAAGAGAATACGTGAGGACCGAGGCTGGGACGGCAGTAACCTTTCCTCCTAACCTGCCTGCACCCTTCCATGTTAACATACTGTGAACTGAACAGAAGTGACAAAATCAATCCATCACCCCAGAGCCAACACAAAGAGGAATAGAGAGGTTAACAGAAATTGATGACATCCCCGCCGGAATTTTACACTGATTCGGCCAGCCCTGCGATTGAAATAGACAAAGATTTATAGTCCGAGCGAGGACGCTGACTCCTCTTGATTGCCTTGATTTTTTTTATGCGCTCCTGCATATTTATTCCCAAGCTCATCACCAGCTTGTAGCATTAGAATGCTGATTTGATTGTACATTCCAAGAGGAGCAGGCATTATGCAGCCATTTGCATGATGTGAGAGAAATCACCAGAACGGTTTCTGATATCAGCGGCCAAAATGATCGCTAATGTTCACCTGCAAAAGCAGGATTGTGTAATATTTTTTTTTAATTCAGATTTCCTTTTGCTTTTCTCAGTGTAAAAATAAAAAAGGGGGGAATTATTCCATATCCTGGGGATGAGAAATTGTATTTTGTCATGCCTCGGAGGGCTACAGCAGCATTGAGCTTTTATGAATTCGTTTGATATCAGGGGTGTGCATTTTGAGTTCCAACACAAATTTTTCCCCCCATGACATTATTACTGAAAGCTTTTATCAGTTCATTGTGACAGAAAATTGATTATTATCCTTGACATTTGATGGATAGCTTTCATAAAAGTACTTTTTTTTTGGATTTCATGTTGGCCTATAAAGCCCCCACCCACCAAAAAAAAAAAAAAAAACCTTCTCAAGACACAGAAAGAATTTTTCAGTTCTCTTGTTAAACCTTCCTCTAGGCATCTATAATGGAAGTCCAAGTGCCTAAGAAAAAAAGTTGAAGGGGAAGTACAGATCTGGACTTGCTGTTTCCTCTCCCCTGTACTTGCCAATGAGAAGTTAGGGTGCATCTGACTGACAGGCCCCTGGGACTCTCAGATAAGATTTTGAGTCTGATCAATGGCACAAACTTCATGTTTTATCACCATAAGCAATTCTACTTATAACCATAAATGAGAAAGCATAGTAATAACACTTTTTAAACTCTGGTCTGCATTCAACGAAATGTTTCCTATATTAGAGTATATCTAATATTAGCAAGAGTGCAATAGTCATAACCCATCACTTTTTGCAGTGTATCAACTTTCCATTTGTCATTGTCATAACCCTGTGAGATGGAGGTCCTTACTCTTTCTCCCCAAAAGAGAAAGATTTGGAGAGTTGAAGGAACTTGACATGGGTCCTCTGACCTGTTTATGGCAGAGACAGACCTTGAAGCACATTGTTATAACTTCAAGCCCAATATCACCCACGGCATCAAGTCCCTTCTTTGATAGACTATTTCAACAGGAACAAAACAGACATCACCTTTAGGAATATATTATTTCAACTCAGTTATTCACCTTAGCGCGCGCACACACACACACACACACAAAAATCACTCAACACAGAGCAATCAAACCACAGTGAATCTTAAACACAAGGCCATTGCTCCTAAGAACATGGCTGTCATTGTTCTTGACTTCACAATATTTTTATATGCTGCCTCAGTCTTCCTTCAGAGTCAGAGGGACACTTCTACCTTACTTTGTGCAAATTCAAGCAAATTCATATCACTTTTGATTAGAGAATTTGGGAGTTCCTCAAAGACTTACAGAAGTCAGAAATCACATTGGCATTTGGAGAGCAAAGGCCCTCCTTTCCAAGACAGCTTGCTAACATGAAGAGTCAACAGATGCCCCATTTCACATGCACAACATCTTTGGGAGGGAAGATTTCAGCTCCCTTTTGCCAATGAGGTGACTAAGTCTTCAGGATGTTCAGTGACTACCTCAAAGGTTCCCAGGAAGAGGAGCAGGGAATCAAATCCACATCTTCCATATTTCATTCCTAATACCTAGTACTGAGGAAACACAGCTGGGGCTCACTCCCCTTTTAGCAAGCCTTCAGATTTTGTAAGGCATTTAAATTTCTACCTATGGAATGAACTAATAATTCTAACCAAAGCAGGAAGTCATTATTACATAAAAGATCAACTTCATCTAGGACTGTTATGATATACAAATGGTCATTCACAGAACAGTTACTTGCTTAGGGAAAACCACATAGGTCATGTCACAGAGGAACGAGAAAGTTGCCAATTTTCCTCACTTTCCTCATGACCTCACTTTGTGCCTGTTGGAGGATGCACTTGCTCCTACAGTCCCTCAGGGGTGTTATAATGAGGGTTGATGGTGTATTAGAATTAATAGGAACAGTGGGAGTCTAAGGAAAGAGGAGATTTAAAATAGTTCATTAAGTGTAGGAGGCAGAAAACTTTATTTGATGAATCAAATGGTCTTCATTAAAAGTGAACTTTTCCTGGGAACTAGAGATGCCACTCAAAAATATACTTTTTTTCTTATTAAGGGAGAGAAATTAATATATGATCATTATAGAAATTTTGGCACATAAAGAAATGAATTCCATAAAAATTCACTTGTCATTTATTACTTTAAGATAACCACAATAAATGTGTTTTCCAGCATAATTTTTTTTCCTAAGTGTTTATGGGTGCATCTGTGAATTATGATGTTAAGATCATATGGTATATATTGTTTTTCACATTGTGTTTTTGTTTTAACTTAGTTAACACTAAATCAAAAAAAAAAATGAGCAATCCACAACCCCTTGGATCAAAAAAAAAAAAAAAAAGGCCTCTTCACAAACCACAACCCAGGGCAGCATCAGTGAAAGAATGATCCAAATTGTGGAAATAGAGACCCTAAAGACAAGCTTGCTGTGGGTCCAGCACAGATGATGTTAAGGGGAGGCTCTGAACTGATCACACAGTGTGCTTGGAACAAAACTTCCAGTGTGCCGGAAGTGAATGTTCCACTTCCCTGCTCACCCCGTAAAAATATATGTTCAATCGTTTCTCTGTACAGGAGGAAAATTACATACATAAAACATATACACAAACACATACACACACACAGAGGGTACAAAAAAATGTATACAGACTTTAAGAAAGGAAAAAACTATATTAAAAAACTGCAATACTCAATTTATGCTGATAACTGAAATTGAATACAAGGCATTTGAGAACCTCTTGCAGAATTCACATGTGACATGAGTATTACAAATTTAATATAGTTTTTCCTTTCTTGAAGTGTGTATATATTTTGTCACCCTCTCTGTAGATATGAAAACATACACTCTCTCTGTCTCTCTCTCTCTCTATATATATATATATACACACACACATACATATATATATGTATATATATAAAGCTTCACTGTCCTATATGTTAGCCCCTAGCCACAGATGCCCAGGGAGCTTTGAAATGTGGTGAGTCCAAATTAAGATGTATTGCAAGTGTAAATTTCACACCAATTTTTTAGACTTATTAAGAACAAATAAATATGAGATATCTCACTAATGCTCTTGATATGATTGTATGTTAAAATGATAATACTTTTTGAACAATTATAATATATTGTTTGAAATAAATTATATTAAAATTAATTTAAGCTGTGATACACAACATTTCTGCATGTATCTCAAATTATATTTCTATAGGGCAGCACCAAGGATAAGTCATGTCTGAAGCATTTAAAACAACTTGTTCTTGTAATTTCACTGCATTGAATTTAGTTGGTAGGAAAAAAGGTGGAAGTATTGTTCTAAAGTGGCCCCCAGGTGAGTTTCTCTGCACCAAACTCACTAACATTCTGGGTAGAAAATCCCTCAGTCCTTCTTTTATATGCTATAGAGCAGCGGTTCTCAACCTGTGGGTCGTGACCCCTTTCACAGAGGTCGCCTAAGACCATCCTGCATATCAGATATTTACATTATGATTCATAACAGTAGCAAAATTACAGTTATGAAGTAGCAACAAAAATAATTTTATGATTGGGGGTCACTACAATCATTAAGGGTATGAAAGGGTCACAGCTTTAGGGAGATTGAGAACCATCACTATAGTGTAAAATGATGTATTTTTCTCTATAAGTGTCCCTCAGAGAGAAGGAATTGGCCAAGCACAGTGACTCACCCTTGTAATCCTAGCACTATGGGAGGCGAAGATAGATAGATCATTTGATCTTAGGAGTTGGAGACTGGGCTGAGCAAGAATAAGACCCTGTTTCCACCAAAAATAGAAAAACTACCTGTTGGTGCATACCTGTAGTCCCAGATACACAGGAGGCTGAAGCAAGAGGATTGCTCAAGCCCAAGAGTTTAATCTAAGGTTGCACGCTACCCACAGGTGGGTTTTCAGGTACCTAGAAAAAGTCCATTATTTAATACAGAACAAAAACTTAGTTTAAACACACTCTTTTTAGATACTTTGCCCATATCCTAATCTAGTCTGACTGTTTCAAAGGGCTTCTTTTGTGGGTTTTTGAAAAAACAACAAAGAATGTGGTCAGTAATGTCTTGAACTTACAACAAATTTCCTGAAGCTTAAGAGACATTTTAACTACAATTATTTCAACATCTGAAAGTGTCTTTCTGAGAATCATTTTGGTGATATAAGTAGAAATCAGAAATTCTCAAGTCTTTTAAATGATTGCTTTCATTACCCAAAAGATTGTGTTTCTCAAAATTAAGGGGAGTAGAGGAGAATTCTTAAGATACAAGATTCTGAAAACATTCATTTTCCTTGAGAATTCCCAAGGGTATAATTCCTGAGCTGAATTACTAAAGTAAGTATTACTGATATGATACCTTTTTAAAAATTCCTGATTTTGTGAAAATCAAAACAAATCAAAACCAAAAATATATGCAAATTAATGAAGTGATTGGTAAATTCCAAGTAGTCTATGCCTAATTTACCTATTTGTAAGATATATTTTATTCACAGCATTGAAGTAAGCACTTTATTTATTGGGTATTTTAAGTATGTGTAAATAAATTAATGAAATAAATATAAGCAGACATTTAACTATTGCATCTTCATTCTTAAAAGTTTATACTTTCAAATTGACTGAAACCTTTTATGTGGATCTTCTCATTTGGAAAAGGGAGATATTTGAAGTCACTATCTTTCCAGGTATATGAAGAGATAGGGAAAGATGAAAGGCAGAGATGGAGTGTGAGGAATTGGCTCACGTGAGTGTGGGTAGGGGATCATCTAAATTCTGCAGGGCAGCTTAGCCAGCAAATTGAAGATCCAGCAAATTGATGCCGCAGTCTGGAAGCAGGATTCTTTTTTCAGGGGACCTTTTGTTCTCTTGTAAGGCCTTCAATTGATTGAACTAAATTCAGCCACATTATAGAAGGTCATCTGCTTTACTCAGTCATAGTTTACTAACGTAAATGTTAACCTCATCTAAAAAAATACCTTCATGGGCCAGGCATAGTGGTTCATACCTGTAATCCTAGTACTCTGGGAGGCAAAGGTAGGAGATTTGCTTGAGCCCAGGGTTCCAGACCACCCTGAGTAAGAGCAAGACCCTGTCTCTACTAAATATAGAAAAATTATCCAGGCATCACAACCTGCGCCTGTAGTCTCAGCTTCTTGGGAGTGTGAGGAAGGAGGATCACTTGAACCCAGGAGCTTACGGTCACTGTGAGGTAGGTTGAGGCCACAGTACTCTAGTAGCTTGGGGCAACAGAGTGAGACTCTGTCTTAAAAAAGCAAAAAACAAAAAACAAAAAACCTTCACAGCAACATCCAGATCTAGACTGGTGTTTGATCAAACAACTCGGCACTGTGGCCCAACCAATTTGGCAATAAAACTAACCATCCTATCAAGTCATTTGAGGTCAGAGGTTTCTGGGTGTGTAATGGAGAACTACACGGATGTTGAGACAGTGGTATTGGTGCCCAGGACCCTAGACCCTAGAGCAGTGATTTTCAATCAATGTGCCATGTTACACTTGTATGCTATGGGAGGATCTTAGCTGTGCTGCAAAAAAAAATTTAAGTCATTAATTAAATTATTTTTGAAAGAAATTCAAAGCACAGTAAGTATATTCTTTTTTTTTTTACTTTTTTTTTTAATTCACATAATTAAGAGTGGCATGCAAGTTGAACTCTAGACTCAAGTGTGCCATTAGATACAAAAGGTTGAAAACACTGATCTAGAGGATGAAACCTCATGCTTGGATGGGAGGAGGCTACTGGAAGAAGGAGGGAGGAAGGAACCTAAGGGGTGGAGGGGGGCGGTATCAAATGGACTTTCTTTCTCTCAGGATCTGAATTAGCCAGGGTTCTCCAGAGAAAGAGAACAAATAGGATGTGTGTATACACATATATGTGTATGCATGCACATGTGTATGCACACGTATATGTAGAGAGAGAGGTATATGTGTGTGTATAAGAGAGCAGAGAATTAGATTCACAAATTCATCCTAGAACAAGTGCTACACACCTCATTGCTGAATATCGCCATGGTCACCTTTCAGGTCCTCCCCTTGGCCATTTGGTGACTGTGCTGCTGTAGTATGGCTCACAAAAACATGCAACAGCAATAATGAACACCCCTCAGCAATATACCACCCTATGTGATATGAACACAGCTGTGAGACACTAATATATCAAGATGATGAAACCTTGCAGAGTTGTTTATACAGTGTTGCCAACCTAGATGCACAGTGGCAAGTTTGAAGGCTTAATTATCAGATCTTGTATGATGACAGCTCTGATGGTCATTCCAGAAAAAAATGTTCCAAAATTGCTTTGAAAGGTGGACTTCAAAATAGCTTCTCAAAGGGAGTACAGCAGTGATGTTCAGCAATGAGGTTTGTATCACTTCTCGGACTTTTGACTAAGATCAAGTGTAGCAATGAGGTTTGTAGAACTTTTTTAGGATGAGTTCATGAACTTAATTGTCAGACTATATATATATATATAGAGAGAGAGAGAGAGAGAGAGTTTGACAAATTGACCAATTTTATCCATATACAATTATGCATATATATATATATATATATCTGTATATGTATAAAACTTGTTGGGGTAAGAGATTATGGAGGTTGGCAAGTCCAAGGTCTGCAGAGCAGTCCATCAGACTGAGGAGCCAGGAGAGCTAGCTGATGGTGCAGATGAAATCTGAAAGCTATCTGCTGGCAGAATGCCCTCTTTTTTACAGGAAGTCAGCCTTTCTTTCTATTTAGGCCCTCAGCCAATGGGATGAGGTCCTCCCACATTAGAGAGGGAAGTCTGCTTTCCCTAACGTCCACTTACTGAAACATTATTCTCATTCAAAAACATACCCACAGAAACATACAGAATAATGGTATCCCAGATGTCTGGGAACCATGTTCCAGGCAAGCTGACATGCAAAATTAACCTTCCTGGGAGCCCTCTGGAATTCCCTGGGGACCCCATGTTGTGGACTCTGGGAGTGAAGAAAGGGGAACAGAAGGAACACAGAAGTAACAGTTCACTTTCAACTCTTTGTGTTAATAAAACTAATGTAATAGAAACTATATTTTGAGTTATCAAAGGAGTATAGTTTTCATTTCTTGTAAATCTTATCACCCTGTGTTCACCATCACTGAATCAATAACAGAGAGGGACTCCACCTTAAGTTTCCAATTATACTTTTTGTGTGTGTGTCTAAAGAAAAGCAATGTAAATTTTTCAAGATAGAAAAGAATTGTGTAAATCTAAAAAAAAAAAAAATAAGTCTGATTTTATACCAAAGACATTGTTAGGAGACCTAAGCTACTTGGTAGAAAGTGATACAGGACATAGCTTCAGACCATTTTCTCCATGACTGATTGCTGAGGTGTGAATATTGGTGTTCCCCTAAAATCTCTAAGTTAGAACTAGTAAAGCATCACAAGAATGGAGAAGTAAGACTCCTATGTACTCAATTCTGATATGAGGACAACTGATGACCTAGTACACAGTGGAGGGTTGGAGAGGGGGGTGCAGAGAGAGGGAAGGAAGGAGGGGATTGGGGGGCCAAGGGGAGTGACCTCTTGGGGACAGGATACAATTATAAGAGGGACTTTACCTAGCAAATAAAATCATTGGTTCTTTTTTCTTTTTTTTTTTCAGTCAATGGTTCTTTGTACCCAACCTGGTTCTTTGTACCCTCAATGAATTCTCAACAATTAAAAAAAAAATCCTAATTCTCAGTTCAAAACTGTTAAGAGGTGGAGCCCTCAGCAGGTGATTAGGTCATGAGGGTAGAGCCCTCATGAATGGGATTCGTGCCCTTATAAAAGAGGCCTGAGGGAACCTGTTTGTTCCTTCCACCATATGAGCACCCAACCAGAAGTATCATCTTTGAAACATAGCAAACCCCCATGAGATACTGAATCCTCCAGTCCTCGATCTTGAATGTCCCAGCCTCTAGAACTGCGAGCAATACATTCTTGCTCTTTGTAAGTTGTCCAATAGAAGGTATTTTATTTGAGTAACAGGAATAAACTTAAGACACTGGATAAGAAAGGAAATAAAACATTGGCATAGTCCTGAAGGAGAGGGGAATTGGAGGGACGAAGGCCCTGGTGAGGATACCATGTAAAGGCACTAAGCCACCCACCCCTAAGTTTTTACCCAGAGAAGAGGATTTTTGAGGGTACACCTATGGTGCACCTTACAAGGGTATATGTGAAATTTACTAAATGTAGAATACAAATATCTTAACACAATAAACAAGAAAATGCCATGAAGGCTACTATGTTAACCTGTTTGATGAAAACATTTCAAATTGTATATAAATCCAGTACACGATTGCATAATGTACATAGCTATGATCTAAGAAAGAGAAAGAGAGAGGGAGGGAGAGAGAGAGAGAGAGAGAGAGAGAGAGAGAGAGAGAGAGAAAGAAAGAAAGAAAGAAAGAAAGAAAGAAAGAAAGAAAGAAAGAAAGAAAGAAAGAAAGAAAGAAAGAAAGAAAGAAAGAAAGGTAGGTCAAAATCTTTGAGGAGTCTGAAACATCTAGGTTGTGTTCCATGTCCTGCCTTGCCCAACACAGCAAAGAAGAATAAAGAATATGTTGAAAGCAAATTGTGGAAGTACAATTAAGTTTTACTAATGGTTTTAGTTAATCTCCTTCATTGACCATTACATTATGGTTATAGATTGTTTATTCACTTATTCATTTTTTTTTTTTGAAACATTTACCATTTATCTAAATCTAGCATGGAGCAAGGTGCATAGCAGGTGTGTTTGGATAACAGTTCCTGCCCTCAAAGACCTCACTGGAATGGAAATAAAAACAAACAAAACAACAATAAATAAATATATACAGCTGAGACCTTCACTAATATCCCACCAACTCTGCTTCTTTCTAGACTTAAGCCTAGATAGACTCCATTTTATAGTCTTCCTTACAGTACAGCCAAATGGTTGAGCTAAGATATGTGAGCAGAAGTTCGCATCACTACCTGGCCCATAAAATCTTCCTCCAGGATCCTGGTTAACTGAGAAAACTGAAGAAGTAAGAGTCACAAGGTATAAGAGATTTTGGTCTTCTGATAACTCAACCAAGCAGAGCCCCCACCTACCCTGGGCTAAGTCTTTGAGATGCTAGAGTTGTTGCTGTGGCAACTTACCCTATCTAACACTGGGATATAAAGAACCATTATAATAATGGTTCCTAATCCAGCAGGTTACACCAAGAAGTAAACTTTAGAAGTATATCTTATAAGGGTTGGCAAGAAGTACAAAAATGTCCAAGGTGCTGGTTTCGGAGACTGTCCTTCTCTTGCCTCAAGCTAGGCCAGAAGTTCTAAAGTAGATGTGACCATTCCTAGATTTCCTGAAACCATAAGCAAGGGGACCCTCATTTATTCCACTGCCTAGCTCAGTGAGTCTCAATAGGTAAATATGTCCTTAATGCAAGAATTTGGACCCCAGAGCATGGCATAGAGCAAGTGATCAATGAATAAAACAAGCAGGTTGAGTCCTACTAATGGTACCCTTCATACAGATGTGGAGAAATGAAATTGAATTTCCTCTTGGCTCTGCCTCTTTGGACTGACTCCTCTTGGGTTCTTTTGGAAACACTGAGGCAGCAGCATGCCCCCTCCACCCCCACCCCACGTCTAGGAATCCAGTTGTGCTTTACATACATAAATTGTTGGATCCTGTGGCCACCAGACCTTGAAATCGGTTATACAACATATTATCAAATGCTTGTTCAAATTCATTGGAAGACCTGGCTATCTATCCCTTCTTATCCACAGTCCTTTGGGAATGAAAGGGAAACAATAGATTCATTTCACAAAAATCATCACATTTACATATTTTTATCATGAGCTCAACGAATGATTTTAATTAAACCGTTTTTAAAGAGGGTAGAGAGGAAGAAAGGCAAGATGGTAAATATTTAACACCTAATCAAGGGGAGAGAAGCGTGAAGCTGAAGCCCTCATTAAGCTGCATGGGGAGAGGGTGGGCTTTGCAAGCCGCCTAGGTTTGGGCCCCTGCCTTCCCTTATCAGGGAGGTAACACTGGGTCAGCCAGTTCACCTCTTCGAGACTCGTTTTCCTGATCTGGGAAAACAGGGAGGATGCCAACCTCAGGGGATTATTGTCAGGAGAGCCTAATGATATTAGCAATAATAATGGCCAACATTTGTGGGATAGAAAGTATGGTAGGACACAGGGCACTTTACCCCAAATGCAGCGTTGAATCCTTGCATAAAACTGTTTTGAAGGAAGCACAGTTAATTTGTTCAGTTTACATAAGAGTAACCAAAAATTTAGGAAATTTGAGTCTTTTGCCCAGGGTGTCATAGGCTGGCTTCAAATCCTCACAATTGGAGCCCTAAACATATATTTTTTTTACTATTAATGTATCTTGTCTGAACTCTTGTGCCTGAGACATACATGTAAACACGCTCTTTATTTCTAAAGTTCAGCCACAGAAAAGCATGTCCAAATAGCTCCATCTTATAGGATTTTACAAAGCATCAGTTACACTGATGTTAGTTATCAGAAACACTGAATAACTGGAACTGAGAAAAGTGACACAGTTTGGTCAAGGGCCCCTTCTATGTGAAAGAAGACTGCCTCCACCATCAAGGCTTTTGCTTCATAAATTGATCTGCAAAGAGAGGGAAAGGCTTAGGAAGGCAGAGAGAGAGCAAGATCTTTAGACCCCAACTCCTGGGCATACCCTGATCAGCAGTCGTTTTCCGGAGGTAAGCTTTCAGTCTTATCTCATTCTGAGGGTGATTGGATGCACAAAATTAAGCCATGATTCAGGAGATGAGGGTAAACCTTAAAGCACAGCCCTTTCAGCACTGTGCTAAGTGCTCTGTTGAGATAATTGTATGGCTGTTTCTGCAATCAGTTCTGAGAAAATTGCTCCTCCCAAATTAGCTTCCCCTTATGCAATAATTTTTAGTTGATAGCATTGAATTGCTGCAAAATGACTCATATTTATATGTGATCAAATACTGGACCAATAGCCTGAAGATACATTAAAAAGGACATTTTGATGTATATTTGAAATATGTTTGAACTACACTCCCAGGAGTAACAGTTCCTTTCTCCCCCCACTCCCTCCCTTTTCCTGCCTCCCTTCTTTCTACCCTTCCTTTCTCACCTTTCTTTCTTACCCTACTTTCTTTCCTTCCTGTCTTCCTCCCTCCCTCACTTCCTTTCTCGTTTTATTCTCTTCTATCTTCCTCCACTTTCTCTTCCCTTTCTCATTTTTTGCTAAATTATAATATTTGTATTGTCTGGTCTTCTCACTTTCTGAATCAGAGAGATATATTTCATATTCCTGGCAGAGTTCTATGAAGAAAGGCAGCTCTCATGAAGCCTTCCCATGTGAATAATAATTTAGCATCCCTGTAGACATGTTTATCACACTGCCCTTTCTACAGAAAGCCTGACCAGTGTTCACAACTGGTAGGGCAGACTCCCCAGTGCTCCTGCCTGCTGGGGTGAAATCCTCAAACTCTTCCACCAAATACCTTGTACCAGGAACAGAAGTGCTGGTGCTTAAGTGGAACCATGCTGTCAATTCCCAAGGATAGGGAAGGACTTCCTGGATCCCACCTCCTGTAACACACTAGGAAACTGAGCCCAGGTGAAATGACTCACCTGTGGTCATGCACTTGAGAGCATAAGAAATCAAGATCAGCCCCGACCCTCTGAATCTGATCCCTGTGCGTCTTTCATGACACCATGACCTCATGATGCAAAATGAAGCTTTCACTCTCCGTGTCCCTATAAAGGGTCAACCCAGCCAGCAAATGGGCTTACTTCATAGTTTCATGAGCAACACTGGGTAAAAGTGCAGTATGTTGTTGAAAAGAATAAACATACTATCCTTAGGGCTTGGCGCCTGTACCTCAGGGCTAGGGTACCAATCACATATACCGGAGCTGACGGGTTCGAACTCAGCTCAGGCCTGACAAACAACAATGACAACTACAACCAAAAATAGCCAGGCATTATGGTGGGTGCCTGTTATCCTAGCTACTTGGGAGGCTGAGCTAAGAGAATCACTTAAGCCCAAGAATTGGAGGTTGCTGTGAGCTGTGACTTCACAGCACTCTACCGAGGGCGACATAGTAAGAGTCTGTCTCAAAAAAAAAATAAAAATAAAAAAGTACTATCCTTAACTCTAACACTTTTTAGTAGAACCCACTCTATAAGTGCTCATACCTCATCACCCTGCAGATGGCTATATAACCCTGTAACTTGCCAACCCGCCACCTGAACACTTTCTGAGATGCCCAGCCTTTGTTATTTTCTGCCACACATTGGAAGAAGAAGAGTTGTTGGTTAAATACACAAACGTTAATGAAATCTGCTGACCAAAATAAAAGGTCCATGCAGAATTTTCATAATATTCACCACAACAGATAAGCAAAAAGGCCCTCACATAATCTGCAGGCAGCCTGCAGGCCACAGGTTGAACTCCCATGGAAGCATAACCCCCATAGCAGTTGGGGAGAACACCTAGGCCAGCCCACCAGGCAGCCTCTCAGTTAAGCCCCACACTAAAGGCATCCTCAGCCTACCCCCAGGGTATATCTACTTGTATTTCTTTTGAAGCTCATTCAGATATATTACTTCCAGTTACATCTTAAGAGGCAAACAAAGAAAGGTATGCCTTTTACTTAGCAACCTAGGAAACAATTAATTGGTTACCTCAAAGAAAGCAAGGTTTAAGAGGTATGGGCCATTTTGAAGGAGAGAACACCAAAGAAGGAGAGAGAGGTAGAGGCATCTCTCCAACAATGTGGACAAGGAGAGAGAGGTAGGCACCTCTCCAACAATATGTACAATTTGAAGAAACTAACTCTATTTACATTGCTCCCAACAATTCTACTTAAACTGGTTTATATTTCCCCATGCATGGGATATACCCTAATAAATATATCTTTCATCTTTACAGAAAGAATAGAGGAAATTTTTTTCAGCAGGCCTATAAAAATAAAAATAATACCATTTTAAATCTGACATACTAGGTATACAGATCTTTATCCTAATTTTCATGATGCCTATTTTGCTAGACTTTTAATTGCTAAAACAAGACAGGTTTGGGTTGTTTCAGGGTATCACTGTGGTAGTTGGTCTTCAGCAACGTCATTTCAATTTCTCAATGATATTCTTCCTCCTGAACAGAGGCCTAACCTATATAATCTGATCTCAGAATCTGTACCAGATAAAGTTGGGCATCACCTGCCATTCAACCTATTGGCTGTTGCCTAACTCTAGGTCAATCATACTATGTGCTGAAACAGGTTAGTAGCCATGTTGCCGTAACAACTACTTTTGTTACTTAATTAAATTGATCTGACTTAGACTTGGCAGTGGGAAATTAGGTATCCTCCAGGAAGTAGTGTTTGCCTTGAATCAACTACTGATGTTCACTGCTGTGTAGACGTCATCCTCAAAATGAGCTCTATTGTTAGAGAGGGGGTGTTATTTCACATCATGATGTCACTAAGTCAGCTCTCCCAATAGTCCAAGAAATGAGGCCTCAAGTATATACTAATTCATTATTTTATTAATCCATTTGACAAATATTTATTGAGCTAAAAGAACATGTTAAATGGTTGAGTAATGGGACAAGACAAGTGAGTTTCTTTGGGAGTAACAGGACAGTTCTCTACCCGAATTATGATGACAGTGGGGACACATGTCTGTAGATGGAATAAAATCTCATAGAACTGAACACCAAAAATAAATAGATGAGCAGGTGCAGCAGCTTGTGAAATATGAATGAGCTCGGTAGTTTAGATAATACTGTGCCAATGTCAAATGCCTGGTTGTGACCCCTGGACTTTTGTAATGTAAGATGGTGAAATGTCATTGCTAGGGGTCATCAGATGAAGGGTATCCAAAAATTCTCTGTACTATTTTTTGTAATTTCTACATGAGTCTAAAATTATTTCAAGATAAAATGTTTGTAAAAAAGAAAGAAATGGAAGAAATAAAGGAAAGTGGGAAAGGAGGAAAGAAGGAGAGCTAGGTAGAAAAGAAGACTTTATTAATATGTAAAATGGCACTTGGTTTTGGGCTCAGGGCACACTGGGTAGGTTGCTCACCTCATTGTTTGTCTAGGGGACACTGAGACTTTGCAGATTGCAGGAGGTTTGTATTTATGAGTCAATAACTAACTTACAGGATGCCTGGCCTCTCTGGCCCCGAACCACTAACTCCTTGCTGCCTCAGAGCAAGTGTCTTTTGCTCTCAAACATCTTGACCATCAAGATGGGGCATCTTTCCATTTTAGAAATCCAAAATGCCTGGATTAGACCCTGAAAGTTCAACAGACACTTTTTCAATTTCAAATTAAGATGAGGGTACTATTTTTTAGATTACATTGTTCTCACTTCCAAGGTAAAGTTCTAGTTGTAAAAGAACCCCTCACCCAGGGGGCATGCTCTACACCCTCCTATTGGACACGTTAGGTGAGATCTCACCTCATGTCCTCCCTCCTTCAGGCAATCATTCCCCCTCTCCCCTCCCCTTGCCCTCTACTCCCATCCAGTGTACTCAATACTAATAAGAAACCAATACATAAACAAGAACGAACATTTCTAAAAATGCTGATATGAAGGCTAAAACCCAATTATAGCACAGGAATACAGGGATAGGGGAAAGGGAGGGGAGGGGTGGGGGAGGATGGGTAGAGGGAGGGTAATTAGTGGGAACACACCTACGGTGCATCTTAGCAGGGTACTGGCGAAACTTATTAAAGGTAGAGTATTAATGTCTTTATATAGTGATCAAGGAAATGCCATGAAGGATATC
>CAUYON010115976.1:0-11765 GCA_963573935.1 Arctocebus calabarensis | reverse complement strand
TATACATAAATCAGCCACTCAATACTCACCAGTATAAAATCACTTTAAAAAACCCGCAAAGCTCAAAAAGCTTATGAAACAATAGAAGATGATGCAAAACAAAACAAGGGACTACCTATTAAGATGAACAGATCCTTCACTTCTGACCGAACGCTCCTCTCAAAGGACCAACCATTTGATCCTGCAATACCTCTAGTAAGCATTTGCCCAAATGGGACAAACATACAGTTTATCATAAAGATACTTGCACTCAAATGTTTGTAGCAGCACAATTCACAGTCACAAAGATGTGAAAACAGCCTACGTGCCTAAGTACATGAAAATAGCCTAAGTACATGAATGGATTAATAAGTTGTGGAATATGTATATAATGCAATATTATTCAGCCATTAAGCAAGATGAATATCTAGTGTATTTTTTCACAACTTGGATGGAATTGGAGACCACTTTCCTAAGTGAAGTATTGCAAGAATGGCAAATTAAAATAGGTTTTGATGGTCAGTTCCTATGGCTCAAAGAATTGGGCACTGGCCCCATATATTGGGGATGGCACGTTCAAGCCCGGCCCCGGCCGAAACTGAAAAACAAAAAAACAAGTGTATGGAAAATAGATATTGATGTGGTGATAATCTCTTGGTGATTGCACCTAGCCTCTCCTAGACTGTTGCTCACACTACTTCTTGCCATTTCAAGCATACAAAGCAGAAAGCAATATTTAATATGCTTATGTTTAGTTACTATGGCATATTTTGAAAATATGGTACTAAGGAATTTTTTTTTGTTCTGAAAGGTTAATTTTACGATTATTTTAAACCTCATGAAATAATAGATGTTTTAAGAGAAAGTTTTGCTGTTCCTTATTTAGCCAGTGCAAATCATTTCTTTGGACTCACTCTACCTGTTTTAGAGAGACACCAAAGCATTTGTTTGTTTATGGAGCATGAGTATGCCATTCAAATGTAAAATTCTGTAAACTCTAATAAGCAAATTTTAACTCAATTTCTGATTTCACTTGTTCACAGTGTACATTATCGGAATCATTCTGGAAACAAGTTGAATGGTACATAATTACCTTCAACTCCTCTAACGCATGAATTCATCATTGTTTAAGTAAAATATTATTATATGTGTGCAATTTCAGTTTCTGAATCCATATGAAAGATGATTTTCTTCATTTTAGCGTGAGACTTCTTGTGGAGGTGTAACATCAACCAGGTGATGGACAATCGGGACCTGGTATTGGGTGTGTAGTCCAGGCATGATATGCAGAACAGAACGCTGAGACCTCAGTCAGAGCTCGGTCAGAGCTCAGTCCCTCCTAAGAAGTGTCCCAGAGTCCACGGAGGCTGACTCAGAACTTTCAGTACAAACTTGGGTGAACTAGAAACATCATGGAACACAGACGGGATAGCTGGGCTTTAATGGGATAGGACTTCATGTGATATGGTGTAGATGGAGGGGCCTCCCAGCACAGTGCCCGGCCAGCCTCAGGGGTCAGGAGTCATCACATAATGAGACTCTGAAAGGGCTGCCCATGTGGCTACCAATCACTGTGGGTGCTCCCTGTGTAGAAGTTCATCTTTGGACAGTTGTTCTTCAAACTGAGCATGTCAGAATGAGCTGCATGGCTGGCTAAAAATGCATCTTCCCTGGCCCAGTCTTAAAAATTCTGAATCTTTAACTCCAGAGTGAGCTCAAGAACCTTTACTTTCATCATACTCCAAAGAAAATTCTGGTAGAGTTGCCTTATACTAAGCCAAAGTTTAAGAGGAAATTATGAGTTAAAAGAAGTTACAGAGGCTACCTGCAACCTGGCAGAAAGAGCTGTAAAAAATGTGCAATATAATATTAATAAAATATTTCTTGAGGGTGCAAATGGGGAGATAAAATTTACCATTACTGCAATCCCTGATTCTGTCTAAAATAACACAGATTCATACAGTCATCACATCATGATGCCTCTAATTTTCAAAGGATATTTACAAATTGCTAAATATTATTTAGACCTTTAATTAAATTCTCTGTTAACAACTAAATTAAGTGAGTGCATGACAGGTCATCAGGGAAAAAAGGGAGTTGATTTTAAGGTAAAAAACACATGGGCTCAAATTCCAGCTTTGCCCCTTAGTGATTGTTTTACTATTTACATGGCATTTACCTCTCCACACCTCATATTCCTGGGAGGTAAAATGGGAAAAATGTACATCTTGAATGTAACAAATGTGAGAATTAAATTGTAGCATGTGCACACGTTTCTAATGTCCTAGGTAGAACACAGAAGAATCTGCATTGTTTTGCTGGATTGATAAATGAATAATTAAAAAAATTGGGTGAAACATTACTTCTGGGTGTATCAGTGAGGGTTTTTCTGGAAGAGACTAACATTTGGCTTTGTGGACTGAGTGAAAAAGATGCCTTCACCAGTGTAGGTGGTGGGCTTCATCGAGTGCTCTGAAGGCAAATTTGCTTCTCTTTGAGCTAGGATGTCTATTCTGTCTTCCTCCTTGATCATCCTCATTCCTGGTTTTCAGTCCTTTGAACTCAGATTAATTTATGACCTTGGTTTTCTTGGCTGTTCAGTTTCTAGACAGCAAATCATCTACCATAATCATGTAAGCAAATTTCTTTAGTAATTATCCGTGTGTGTGTGTGTGTGTGTGCGTGCACTCTTGGTTTTGTTTCTCTGGAGAACCTTGTAGATCCTTAATGCAAAGTATTCAGTAAGCAAGTTCAACATCAGCAGAGGCAACCAATCTGTCAGTCTTTAGAGCGAATATTTGGATATAGAGAAAGGTAAGTTCTTAAGTATTAAATGTGTCTTAAGTATTAAATATCCTTCCTTCAGTACTTTTGTGAACCTCAGGAGTATAAGAATTCCCAGTGTCGTTCTCAATTATTGGGTCTTCCATGTCGATCCTCTAATTGGCCCTATTTACAGGGATCACGTCCCATCTTGATCTCACTGGAAGTCAACCAGAACTTGCATTTTCTTTGTCATATTTCATTTATTTCCTATGTTGTAGCGTACATAAGTCAATTTCTTGTGGAGTTTTTATTGAGGTGTAGAACCATGCATAGTTAAATGGTATTGCACCTTCCAAAGAAGATGAATAATGCAGACAGAAAAGCATAGAAAATGTGACTTTTCCAATCTGCAACATGGGTTTCAAACCACAAAGATTCCCAAGCTTTCCTCAGAACTAGAACAAACATTATAACACTTTTCTATTTGTAAATAGTTTCATGCACATCACTTAAACTTTATGACAATAATCAACATAGAACACTCACTTTAAACACATAGAAAATTAAGGCTGAAAAAAGTTCCATTAATTTCCCAAAGTCACATAACTAGTAGAAACACATAGGAGCCTAAAGCAAAATCTTCTCAAAACGATAGTGTTTCCGAAAAGGGGGTGTCTGAAAGTATATAAACAAACAAACAATAAAACAAACCCAAAAATCCAGTACACATCACCGGATGAGTTTTCTGGTATTAAACGTGCACTTTTATATTTTTTGCATACTTTCATTCAAATAATCTTTCTGTGTCTTTTTCTCTTTTCATCAAAGACATTCTTATCTTATTACCAGTTTCTGACACAAGGGATTGATTTTTCAGGAGATCACCATTGCTTCTTTAGTTGAGTCAAACAATTCTGACAGCTGTCATAAATTAACAATGCTGCAAACCCATTGCCTGAATCTGAAATTTCTTTGTGCTAGTTGGTTTAATTCATTTGGACCAAAAAGATTTTAGACTATGACAATGAGGAGTTGTTACATTCAATTATATCTGACTTAGTACAAAATAGTATTAGTTCTAAATGAATTTTGAATCTTCTCCAGTTAAAGAGTTCTATAAATAAAAAATTGTCTAAAATTTAAATTCTCTTTTAAAAGCTCAAAACTGTATTTACTTTTCTATTGTATATTAGAGCAGGTCATGACCACATGAATAATTGTATGTGTATTTCTTGGGTAAAGCAGGGAAGATCTTGTTTATTGTGTAGCAACCTATGTATATAAATGATCTAGTCAACCAACTTAGTGTTTGTAGCTAAAAATCCTGTAAAATTCTCAAAAAATATTTGCTACATGATTCTAGGCACATTTTCAGACTCAGGAGATTGTTAGAAATTCCAGGGAAGAACTCAAACCTGAGACCAAGGTTACAGATCAGGCTGGAACTGAGGAAATGCAGTGCAAATGCAGCTCATATCTGCAGGGAATGGACCACATTCTTCTGTTGTCTTTACACTGCTCAAGACAGAGAGGAGGATGTGGATGTGTTTATGTGTTTTTTTCTTGATACTTTGTTTGTGATAAAAATAATTGTCAAAACTGGGAGACATTGATGGAACACATTCAACTATAAGGTAGCACTATTATGCCTTAAAATAACAAAATCTTTTTTTTTTTAATTAAATCATAGCTGTGTACATTAATGCAATCATGGGGTACAATGTGTTGGTTTTATATACAATTTGAAATATTTTCATTGAACTGGTTAACATAGCTTTCATGGTGTTTCTTAGTTATTGTGTTCAGACTTTTATATTCTACAATTAGTAAGTTTCACCTGTGCTCTTCAAAGATGCACCGTAGGTGTGGTGTGGAAGAACAAATTACACTCCCTCCTCCTCCCTTTCCTTCCCTACCCTTGCTCCTTTCCCCCTATTCATGTACTGTAATTGGGATATAGCTTTCATACGAAAGCTAGAAATTAATTTCATAGTAGGGCTGAGTCCATTGGATACTTTTTCTTCCATCCTTGAGATACTTTGCTAAGAAGGATATTTTCCAGCTCCATCCACGTAAAGATGAAAGAGGTAAAGTCTCCATATTTCTTTAAGGCTGCATAATATTCCATGGTGTACATATACCACAATTTATTTGTGGGTTGATGGGGACTTGGGCTTTTTTCATGACGAGGCAATTATGAATTGGGCTGCAATAAACATTCTGATACAGATACTTTTGTTATAATGTGGTTTTTGGTCTTCGGGATATATACCAAGTAGAAGAATTATTGGGTCAAATGGCAATTTTTAGATCTCTAAGTTTTCTCCAAACATATTTCTAAAAGGACCGTATTAGTTTGCATTCCCACCAGCAGTGTAGAAGTATTCCCTTTTCTCCACATTCATGCCAACATCTCTGGTTTGGAGATTTTGTTATGTGGGCTAATCTTACTGGAGTTAGATGATATCTCAAAGTAGTTTTGATTTGCATTTCTCTGATCATTAAGGATGGTGAGCATTTTTTCATGTGTCTGTAGGCCGTGTGCCTGTCTTCTTCAGAGAAGTTTCTCTTTGGGTCCCTTGCCCACCCTGAGATGGGATCACTTGTTCTTTTCTTGCTAATACGTTTGAATTCTCTGTAGACCTGGTTATTAAACTTTTGTCAGAGACATAACCTACAAATATCTTCTCCCATTCTGAGGGCTGTCTACTTGCTTTACTAACTGTGTTTTTGGCTGTACAGAAGCTTTTTAGTTTAAACAGGTCCCAGTAGGGTATTTTTGATGCTGCTTCAATTGCCTGGGGGTATCCTCCTCATAAAATATTCACCCAGGCTGATTCCTTCATGATTTTTCCCTGCTTTTCTTCTAGTATTTTTATAGTTTCATGTCTTAAGTTTAAATCTTTAATCCAGTGAGAGTCTATCTTGGTTAAGGGTGAAAGGTGTGGGTCCAGTTTCAGTCTTTTACAGGTCACCAGCCAGTTCACCTAGCACCATTTGTTAAATAGGGAATCTTTTCCCCATTGAATGTTTTTAATTGGCTTGTCAAAGATAAAATAACTGTAAGTAGCCGGGTTCATCTCTTGGTTCTCTATTCTGTCCTATACATCTACCTCTCTGTTTTTGTGCCAGTACCATGCTATTGTGATCACTATCGATTTATAACATAGTCTGAGGTCTGGTAGTATGATTCCTCCTGCTTTGTATTTGTTTCTGAGTAATGTCTTGGCTATTTGAGGTTTTTTCTTATTCCATATAAAACAATGTATTATGTTTTTGAGATCTTTGAAATATGACAATGAAGCTTTCATAAGGAGTGCATTAAAATTGTATATTGCTTTGGGTAATGAAGACATTTTGACAATGTTGATTCTTCCCGGCCATGAGAATGGTATGTTTTTCCATTTGTTAACATCTTCAGCTATTTCTTTTCTTAGAGTTTCATAGTTTACCTGACAAAGGATGTGAAAGATCTCTAACAAAATCTTTTTATTTTTTATTTTTATTTATTTATTTTTTTTATTGTTGAATCATAGCTGAGTACATTAGTGCAATCAAGGGGTACAATGGTACAATATGCTGGTTTCATATACAATCTGAAACATTTTCATCAAACTGTTTGATATAGCCATCATGTCATTTTCTTAGTTATTGTATGAAGACATTTATATTCTGCATTTAGTAAGTTTTGTATGAACCCATCTAAGATGCACCATAGGTGTGGCCCCACTATTTACCCTCCCTTCACCCAACCTGGCCACTTCCCTCCCCTCCCTTGCCCCTTTCCCCATATTCTTGTGCTATAGTTGGGTTTTAGCCTTCATATGAAAGCTATAAATTAGCTTCATAGTAGGGCTGAGTACATTGGATACTTTTCTTTCATTCTTGAGATACTTTGCTAAGAAGAATGTGTTCCAGCTCCATCCATGTAAACATGAAAGAGTTAAGTCTCCATCTTTCTTTAAGGCTGCATAATATTCCATGGTATACATGTACCACAATGTATTAATACATTCGTTGGTCAATGGGCACTTGGGCTTCTTCCATGACTTAGCAATTATTTTTGGTTGCAGCCGTTATTATTGTTTGGCGGGCCCAGGCTGGATTCGAACCTGCCAGCTCAGGTGTACATGGCTGGTGCCTTAGCCCGTTGAGCCACAGGCACCGAGCCAGTCATCTCCTTTCTAACTGGATCTTCATTAAGGAAGAAATATTACCTCATCCTGCTCACTACCAGATAAAGAATAGGTAGGGCCTGGGATTTTTAGTACATCAGGATATGCAGAGATGCTGAGAGATGGTGATTGCCTCTCCCAACATCACAAACTACCAAAACCCACTCAAGAAGAAATAAATGTCCCAAATAATTCTAAAACTATTGAATTCTTGTTTAAAAGCCTTCTGAAAGTCAAATCTTTAGGATCAGATGGTTTCACTAGTGAATTCTACCAAACATTTAAAGAGATAACATCAATTCTACACAATCTATTTCAGAAAAATAGAAAATAGAAGGGGGGAGGAGAAAGCAAAAACAATTTGGTAAAAAATGAATTTCTTTTTAACCAATGGTGTTGGAACTATTGGGCACCCATATGCAAAATAAATGAACCTCAATCTTAGGTAAATCCCACATCATTTTTTTTTTGGTTGTAGTTGTTGTTGGGCAGACCCGGGCTGCGTTCGAATCCACCAGTTCTGGTGTATGTGGCTGGCGCCCCAGCTGCTGAGCTACAGGTGCTGGAGCCTAAATCCCACATCTTATACAAAAATTAACTCAAAATGGATCATAGGTCTAATTGTAAAACATAAAACTATAAAACTTTTGGAACACATAAGAAATCTTCATGGCTTGAGATTAGGCAGACACCAAAAGCACAATTCACTGTCTTTTATTAAAAAGTCCAAAAATGATAGATGCTGGTATGGATGCAGGGAGGAAGGAGGGCTTATACACTGTTGATGGACTGCAAATTAGTATGACCTTTCTGGAAAACAATATAGAGATATCTCAAAGAACTATTAGTAGACCCACCGCTAGATCCAGCCATTCTACCACGAGGCATCTACCCAAAGGAAAAGAAGTCATTTTATCAAAAAGATACCTGCACTCAAATGTTTCTTGCAGCACAATTCACCATTGCAAAGATGTGGAATCAACCCAAGTTGCTGTCAGTTTATATTCATTCCGAAATAACAAAATATGGTATGTATATACTATGGAGTGAGACTCAGCCATAAAAAGAAATGAATTAATGTCTTTTGCAGCAATATGGATGGAACTGGAGACCATTATCCTAACTGAAGTATCTCAAGAATCGTAAACGAACACCATATATACTCACTAATAATTTTGAACTAGATGATGGGTACACATGGGCACAAAGAGAAGTAAAGGTCATTAGGAATCAAGGAGGAGAGTGGACAAGGAGGGGAGGCATTAAAAACCAACCTCACAGGTACAGTGAGCACTATTTGGGTGATTGGCACACTTATAGACCTGACTAAAGCATTACAGAAGCTATCCATGTAAGAAAAACATTGGTACCCCCTTCATATTTTGAGGGGAAAACCCCAGCAAATTTGACCCCCAAATATCTAAAAGAATATATAATAAAATATCTGGGAGTGCCAATTGTCCTATAAAGTCTCTTGCACTTATGTAAAAAAGAAAGCACATTTCACGAAAGAAAAAAAATGATAAATTTGACTTCACCAAAATCAAAAACTTTTGTTCTACAAAAGACACTGTCGAGAGAATAAACAGATGAACAACAGTCTGGAGGAAGATATTTGTAAATCACATATCTAATAAAGGGCTCTCCGTAAAGAATGTTTAAAGAACTCTTAAAACCTTACAGTGAGGAAAGACTACCTAATTAAAAAAATGGGCCAAAATCTTGAACAGGCGCTTCAATGAAAAGAGTATACAAATGGCCAATTAGCTTCTGAAAAGATGTTCAACATAATTAGCCATTAGAAAATTGCAAATTAAAACCATAGCGAGATACCACTGTACGTCTATTAGGATAGCTAAAATAAAAATACTGAACTTACCAATTCCTGGCAAGGATGTGGAGAATCCTACATTGCTGGTGGAAATGCAAAATGGTGCAGCCAGTCTGAAAAACAGTTTTGCAGTTCCTTATACAACTAAGCAAATTATCAGATAACCCAGCAATCCCACTTCTGGGTATTAACCCTAGAGAAATGAAAACTTAACGTTCACATAAACACCTGTATATAGTGTTTGCAGAAGCTCTATTTATAATTAGCAAAAACTGGGAATAACCCAGATGCCCTGGAATGGATAAAGTATGATTGGTCCATACAAAGGAATGCTATTAGTAATAAAAAGAAACAGCTATTGATTCATAAGACTTGTATGAGACTGAAGATCTTATGCTGGATGAAAATGTCAGTTTTTAAAAGTTACAGGTTACAGTATGATTCCATTTAGATGGCATAGTGATGGAGAAAAGATCAGTGATTCTCAGGAGTTACAGGTGGGGGAAAGGGTATAGTTACAAAGGAGTAATGCCAAGCGTTTGGGGGACTGATGAAACTGTTCCGTGTCCTTATTGTGGTGGTGATTTCATCAGTCTAAACATGTTAAAATCCAAAGAATTAGACACCAAAAATGTCAATTTTACTGCATCAAGTTTTTTTTTTTTTTTTTTAGACAGGCTCTCTGTCTGTTGACTGGACTACAGTGCAGTGACATCATCATAACCCACTGCAACCTCAAAGTCTTAGGTTCGATAAGTTCTCCTGCCTCAGCTTCCAGGAGCTGGGACTATAGGTGTGAGTCCCTATGCCCAGCTAGTTTTTCTAGTTTCTGCACAGACAAGGTCTCACTTTGCTCAGGCTGGTCTTGGACTCCTGACCTCAAGCAATCCTCCCACTTTAGCCTCCCAAAGGGCTTGGATTACAAATATGACCATTATGCTTGGCCTGTACCTTGATGCTTTAAGTGAAATTTAAAAAAAAAACAAAATAGATGTGATCTAATGCCTCTCGCCATCCAAGAATGTGATGCCTTTCTCTTTTGTTCTATTAATATGATGAGCAGTGGTAATGGCTTTCCTGATGTTAAACCAACATTAAATACATTTTTGAAAGTTTTATCACTCTGAACTAATAAGATAAAAAAAGGGATATTTAATAGGATATAAACTTTAGCAGTTTAGAGAACGAGAATATTCAGATTCACTCATTCCTTAAGAACATCTGTTGAAAGAGAAACCTTATAAGTATCTCACATGAATCTTACAATATTGTCTCATATGATTCTTGTACTCAAATAAGAAAAGTGTATTTAAAATCAGTTTTAATTTTTTTTTTTTTTTTTTTTTTGTAGAGACGGAGTCTCACTTTATCGCCCCTCTGTAGAGTGCCGTGGCACCACGCAGCTCACAGCAACCTCCAACTCCTGGGCTTAGGCGATTCTCTTGCCTCAGCCTCCCGAGTAGCTGGGACTACAGGTGCCTGCCAAAATGCCCGGCTATTTTTCTGTTTTGCAGTTCAGCTGAGGCCAGGCTTGAACCCGCCACCTTTGGTATATGGGGCCAGCACCCTACTCGATGAGCCACAGGCGCCGCCCAAAAAAGCAGTTGTAATTTTTTAAATTCTTGCTTTATATATCACTTACATTTCAGGTTGATTGCCACAAGGTGCCTTAGAATATGGCTAGTTAAGCATAAAAGGGGCTGACATCTTTCATAACTAGAAGGTATTAATAATATACTAGAAAGAGCATGGATTTTATGGCAAGACAGACTTGATTTCAAATATTGGCTCTGTCATTTTTTCAATGATATGTTCTGGTTCAGAGCAATTATTTTGGCATGGAAAAGAGGGTCTTGCAGGATAGAGTGGGAGTGGCCAGATTTGAGAGATGGGTTCTAATATTACTAACCCATGGAATTGTTATAACATCATGTATGGTGCTTGTGCCTACTTGATACAGCACTCTTTATTTACAGACCTGAAGGTTGCGTGTAAAATTTTCAAGGAGCCTGAGGTTCTTCCCAATCTATCCATTCATGGAGATAATATTTAAATGTCCACAAGATGAAATGTTTGTTTTAAATAATCATAACATATGTGGTTAGAAGAGAAAGTAGGTGTGATTGGAATAAATTCAAGATTCTATCTAATTCACACCTGACTGCATTCCAACTTACTCCCACACTAAATAAACTTTTAAGTGTCTTGCCTAGCTCGTGAGCAGTATAGATCTTTCAGAAGATTAGTTTTTAAGACTTACTCAGAAAGTCTTTGTAAAAGGTTTTTGTAGGGGGATGGAGAGGGGTGAAGAGATGGATTTTTTTAAGTGCAAAGTGATTTCTTCCTGGACACACCACAAATTGCTGTAAGTTGTGTTCCTTGTCAAATGAGCAGACTATGATATTTTAAATTTCATTTTGTAAAAACATCAGGTTTTATGGAAAAAAATGATATTTGACAGTTGTTGCAATTTAATATTTCCAAACCAAAATCTTTTAAACTCCTGTAAATTCTACCTCTGATTGTTCCTCTAAGTATGTAGAATGTTCTAAACTTAACCTGAGAATTCAAGATGGGAAACATTCCTGACAGAGTGAGGTCAGGTTTTAAACACACAGCAAAAATTGTACATTATGGCTAGTACGTAGATTGTAGATTCCAAGGTTATACAGATCTGTCCCCTTTTAAAATAAAAATTCTCTGCCAAACCTGGTGGCTCACTCCTGTAATCTTAGCACAGTGGGAGACTGAGGAAGGAGGATCATTTGAGCTCAAGAGTTCTAGGCCAGCCCCAGCAAGAACGAGAACCACATCTCTACTAAAAATAGAAAAAAACAGGAGGGTGGGGTCTTGGGTGTGCCACACCTTTTGGAGGCAAAACACGATTATAAGAGGGACTTTACCTAACAAATGCAATCAGTGTAAACTGGTTTCTTGTACCCTCAATGAATCCCCAACAATTAAAAAAATAAAAAAATAGAAAAAATAGAAAAAAATTAGCCAGGCCTGTGTTG
>CAUYON010115972.1:0-55045 GCA_963573935.1 Arctocebus calabarensis | reverse complement strand
TAGACTCACGTGTAACCCTGAGCAAACTGCTCCTGCGCTCCAGGGCTGCCTAGACTCACGTGTAACCCTGAGCAAACTGCTCCTGCGCTCCAGGGCTGCCTAGACTCACGTGTAACCCTGAGCAAACTGCTCCTGCACTCCAGGGCTGCTTAGACTCACATGTTACCCTGAGAAAACTGCTCCTGCACTCCAGCGCTGCCTAGACTCTTCAACTGCAAACTGGACTAGAGGACCTTGGAAGACTTCAGGGCCTTTTGGCTCTAAGATGCCATGGGTCTGAAGCAGTATGTCCTGAGGTGTGTGTAGAAATGGCTAGTGGAGAGAGAATAATCCTGTTCCACGTCCCTGTAGGTCATAAGGCTACACAGGCTCCTCGCCCGGCCCCGCTGGTCAATCCTACACAACGTCTGCCTCTTTCCTCCATCGCACATGCACACACACACAGACACACGTGCAGACATGCACACAGGCATGGGCACAACTCATGCATACATGGCGTGCAGATATGCACATGTACACACAGGCATGCTTAAAGACATCTGCACAGACCATGCACACATACAAACATGCACACAGTGACACACACAGACATGTACACACACATAGGCATAACGTATGCACACACACAAACATACACAAAGACAGGTCCACCCTCGGGCATACTCACAGAGACATGCTCAGATGTACACATACAGACACCTGCAGAGACATGCCCACACACAGCACTCCTGCCAGACTTGCAGCCAGGCAGGTCTTTCAGGGGCAACAGTGGTCCTGAAGCTCCCTGGTCTCCCTAGTCCCACCTTTGGGGAGGGAGAATCAGGAGGGTGTCATGCCACGAAACACTGACAGTTGTAGTTCAAAGCACTCCAGAGGCCTCTGTGGGCAAAGCTTGCAGATAATTGAAGCTAGAACCTGTCCCAAGCTGAGACTGTAGTCAAGGAGCAACACTGGATGACCAGCACTCCCTAAATGCCTCATTCCAGTTCACAGTTTTCCCTGGATGCTTAGTTCTGGTCCTGTGCATAAGCTGGGATTTGGTAGATGCCTGGCACCTGGAAAGGCTTTAGAGGAAGGCTAGGAGAGCTTGTCGAGCTCACCACATTCAGCCTTCCCACGTTCTATGTGGTGTGCAGGTGAGAGCTACCAGCGAGGGAAGGGGACCAAGGGCAAAGTCAGTATAGACCATCCCCCCTCAGCCTAGGAGTGTTCCCGAGGCCAGTGGTCTCTTTCCAGTAAAGGCTATTGCCTGTGTTCTGTGAAGTGAGCGGACACCCCAAGTGTGACGGAGCTGGTTGTCCCTCATCCTCTCATTCCTTCACTCATTCATTCATCTGACCGCTACTAGGCGCCATGTTCTGTGCCAGAGCTTAGGCATTAAGAAGACAGGATCCGCGTCTTCAAGGGGGAATCGGAAAAGTAAATGGCAATGTGGTGTGATAATTGCTACTGAGAAATGCAAGGCTCTCACGACAAAGAGCAGTGACACCAAAGCTCTGCAGAGTTCTCCTGATGTCTCAGGCACTGGTAAACGCTTTCATTCATAGTCCCGTTTAATCAAAGCAATAGCCTTTGAGTGGATTCTATCATTATCCCCACTTTACACATTAAGAAACTGAAACACAGAATGTTTGAGTGATTTGTACAGTTTGAGAATCCCAAATATGAAAATCCAAAATCTAAAATACTCCAAAATCCAAAACATTTTTAGCATCATTGTGATGCTTGAAAAGTCAGCATCACCCAAATCTGCATCTTCAGCCCAAACCCTGCTCCGCAGACCCCCTGATTCTTCAGGTGCGTCCAACATGACATGTCTAAATGGCACTGGCCTTCCCAGCCCTCCACCCCCTGTTCCTTCCATGTTGCCCAACCCAGTAGGCAGTCCCACCCTCCAGCTGCCCAAACCAACTACCTAAACCCACTCTACCACCAGCCTATCTACTTCCCTTCCCCCCACTGCTGTGCTGTTCATCACTCAGCCCTCCACCACCTCTTCTGTGGGCCATGCCGTGCACCCCACTGGGTAACTCTGCCTGGCTCAGCTCTCATCCATTTCCCACCCTGCAGCCAGAATAACGTTTTAAGCAAAACTGATCTCATCGTTTCTCTGATTGAACTCCATCATCAGCTTTCTGCTGCCCTTATAAAGTCTAAACTCTGTCCGCTGGATTAAAAATCTCTCCAACCTCACCTTGCCCGTCACCTGACACCTTCACACCACCTTAAAATACGCAATCATCACACAACATCCTTTGGTTCCTTGGAAACCCTGTTTGCTCACCTCCAAGGCTTCACTCCTCATCTGCCACAGCTCAGAATACTCTTCCCTCCCTGGCCTCCCTGCTTGGCTTCCTCCCACCCATGCCTCCACTGTTGGTTCACAGCACAGGTTGGCAATGCATCTGTAAAAGACTAGACAGTCAATATTTCAGGCTCTGGGGGTCATGTCCAGTCCTTGTTGCATAATCTTCTGTTAAAAAAAAATTACAGCCCTTTGAAAATGGAAAAACCACTATTAGCTCACAAGTCATGCAAAGGCAGGCCAGGGACCAGACTGGGCATGCAGGCCACAGTTTGCTGAGCCGTGGCTTAGGCATCAGTCTCCTCACAAAGGGTTCCGAGGCTGTCTGCCCCTTAGTGACTTAGGTGCCCCTTCATACGTTCCTGCAACTCTGCACTGTTCTACTCTGACAGAGGTTATTAAGCATTCCCCAAAAGCCATACTCCCCACCTCTTTCTGATTTCCCAGCCACCATGTGGCTCAGTGTGCTCAAGTGACTGAGCTCACAGCCAGAGAAATAAGAGAAGGGATGTGTGTGATTTACATAACTGGCCCACAAAACTCCCTCCATGCACAGTTCCATGTATACTTAATCTGGTTGACTGGCCGTGGAGATGACCCCCAGGGTAATCTTGGGAGCCACATGATGAAGATGGCAGAGGTACTCTCATCCTGGTTCCCAGAGTGACTGAATGGAACACTTCTATTCCTTCTCCTACACACACACACACACACACTCATAATCTGGAAGCACACTGAACTATTACATGGGCAAGACAAAAAAATATCTACTGTATTGAGCCAGCACATATGGGTCCCCTTTTTGCTGCAGCTGGCCAACCCTACCGCTCGCACATTGCTAACCACAATGCATGTGGACTCTCATTTAATATCCATCTCCTGTGCAAGGGCAGGGACAGTCAATCTCACCTCTGTGTCAGGCGTCCAGCATGAAGCACAGAGCACTCCCAGGACATAACTGTGGAATAAATAAAAACCTAGGATCTCATTCACTGGGACAGCCCTTGGTCCCTGTGCCTGGTGGCAGCAAGTAATGAAAGGCCTAGGGTCTAGGGACAGCACTCACCTTCCTTGCTAACTCCCAGGCAACCCTTCAGCTCAGGCAGTGTAATGACCTTGTCCTTGTTCAGGTCACAGTAGTCGGTGAAACGCCGGGCGCATTTCTTGGGCTTGGCTTTCTTCTTCACATAGCGCTTGAAGGGCTTCATCTCACGCTTGTTAATGTCACTACTGCTGTTGCTATCCAGCTGGCTGAAGTACCAGTGCACCACTCGCTCCTCCAGGGTATGGCTGGGGTCTGGCTCCGAGAACCTGGGTCATGGACAACAACCCCACCCCCACCACAAAACATTGCTTGGGGTCTTGCAGGCACCATCAGCCCACGAGACCCCCTCATGGGTGCTGCTCGAGATCCAGCCTTGCCTGCCACAAATCTCAGGTGGTCCTGTGCCAGGGCACTGGTGCTGGGATGCTGGTGGCCAGGTAGAAATGGCTCCCCCAGCCAAAGTCAAGCTGGGAGGCTCAGCCTACAGCAGCATCGTGCCACCTCCCCGACTTGGATCTCAAGACTGGACGATCCTTTTTTCGCCAAGTGGGTGACATGAGCTTGCCTCCCCCTCTGCCACAGCCAGAAATGTGCTTATACAGGATGGGTACTCGAGACAAACTGGCTTGGTCTAATTCACCTGAGTAAGGCACAGCTGGAATCCAAGTCACCCTTCCGAGGGCCTACCACTCACTGCAAACAAGCTGCTCTTCATATATGCAGATGTACCCTCAGGTGGCCGTGGCCATGGGAAAGGGTGCTCCACCACCCAGGGCCAGCCCAGCTCCCAGGGGTGCACCTTGGGCCTCCAGCTGTTCACTCTTTCTGTGAGACAGACCAGAGCTGTGAGCGCAGGCTGTTTGTGAAGTATGGAGCTCCTGCAGTCCCTGGCTGCCAGGCCCCAAGTGCAGTGGAAGTTTAGGGAAGAAGGCAGCCCAGGGCAGACATAGACAGACATTCTTAACCTGGCCAGTCATAGCCCTCCTAGAGCTGAGTCTCTCTAGCCTGAGGTTTCCAGTCAGGAGGTATGGGGTGGGCCCAGGAGACACCACATGTGAACCAACACCCCCAGGTGGTCCTGCTGAGAAGCCCTGGACTAGGTAACGGAGAACACTGCCCGGGGCCCAGATGTGAAGTCACGACCTACACAGCCCACGTACTGCTGTGACCACAAAGCTGCCAGACTGACGTCTACATGTGTAACCAAAAGCAATGGCCTGACCATGCATTTTATTTGCTTTTTTGTGGCCTGTCTCTTCCCAAAAAGGAATCAAGGTGATAACTATAATTTATCATTTTTAAAGCCAACAGTGGGTCTGACTAGGGTCTCTGACCAGAGAATGGAGTCACAGGGGTCCCCTGCTTACGTCCCTGGGACTTGGCATGGAGTGACATTTGCTCACATTCCTGGGTAACTTCCCCTTGGGAAGGAGAATAAGGTTAATGTTAGGAGTCCCACACATTCAAATCCCAGGGTTCTTGGGCCTTCCAGCACATTCTGAAGCTGTACCTGGTGAGAGCATTCCAGGCACTCACCAAGGCCACCCACTCCCTCTGGGGTTTGTCAAGTTTTCCAGAAGGAGGGGAGATCATCTCTGATCTTTCCCCTATGAACAAGCCAGCAAACTCCTTCCCCTTCTAATCCCTCAAGTGACCTCACAGTTCAGGACAAAAGAAGTTTCCTTATTAAGAAAAAAAAAAAATCCAGCCAATCCTGGGGGGTACCCTGAGGAGGTCATGAACATCCTTTTATATGCCCTTTTCTAATGAAGTGGATTTCAGTCTGGGGCAGGTCCCCAGGGCATCCTGTCCTGATCCAGAAGGACATGATTGGTGGACCTGCCAGTGGGACCCCCTCCTGACAGGTTCGACTCAGGCGGTACCTGGCAGCAGGTGTGAGGGAGCCGTGCAGAACTGCCAACTACCTCTAATTCTTGGGAAATCCACTTAGTCTGTCATGGAAACCAAGCTCAGGAGGTCTTCGAAATGACATGAAGTTATTCACTGCAGCGCTCAGAATGTGTTCCTACCAGCATACATGGCATTTTGGCATTTTTAATCATCCTCTGCGTTACCAGCCACATTCACTCTCAAGACTCCCCAGGCTGCCCCAGCAGCGCACAGCAAGCAGGCAAGCAGAGATGCTCTGTCGGGATGCTCATGGTGCAGGGTGGGGGTGTCCTGTCCACCTCCACCTTTCCCTATACACCAAGAAGGAACAGAGACAGAAGGAACCCGAGGAAAGCACAGGGCTCTCCAACCAGAGGCTCTGACCCAAGGCTGGGGGAGGCCGACAGGGGCCGTCCCTCTTAGCCCCTCCTGTAGGGAACCATGAGAGCCCCAAGGCTCTCCAGCTCTTCCTTTAACCTTTAGGCTCAGCATAGCGTAATGTCTACCTAGAGGCTGGAATAATAAAGCCTCAGTCGCTGAGACGGAAGGGATGAGGTCATCCCACCCAGAGGCGCTACCAGGGGAGGCTCGCTCCCTCCAAAACGGTTCCTGGGGCTTCTGCCTGTCCGGCTTTCAGCAGCTCTGTGGATAGCGCTCCCTCCACCTTCCTTTGGGTTATTTTGCAGCAAAACCCAGCTCTTCTTCCCAACCTCTGTGTTTTCTTCCATGCCAGAGAGTGATCGTTGTCTGACTGCTGTCCCTGTCTGTCCCTTTATTCTGACTCTCCTGTCCTGCTGTCTCCAAGTCAAAAGAACCACGTTCCTGCTCTCCTCACTCCCACCAGGGCCTCATAATGCATAGCACCATGTTCCCTTTCCAACCTGTTCCCCACCCTGTGCCCAGCTCCTGAGCTCTGGCTGAGATGCACAGGGCTCTCTTCCTCTGAAGAGGTCCTTTGAGCCCCTTCTAAGCAGAGGCTCTGGGCTCCCTGCAGCATGATCACAACCCACAGCCTGCTCATAGGCCCTACCCACTCCTCCCTCCTTCCCGACTAGCTTGAGACTCTGCTTCTCTACTCCCTTACCCCGGGACTACCCTACCCCTACCCCCTGTAACAGAGTCCAGCTCTACCCAGGAAGCTGGAGAGCACTGTGGCCATACTTTGGAATGCAAAGCATATTGATAGCAAGAACTTCTCAACTTTGTACAGGATGGATGCTCAGGACAAATTAACTGGACCTAATTCAGCTGAGCAAACCACAGGCGATCCACACATGCTCTCCCACAGACCCATTTAAGGACCTAAACAAAACATCAGGCCCTCCTCTTTCTAAAAAAATGGCATAAGGCTGCAGAGTTCAGGGGACTGATGGACTTCATAAAGCCCATTTGAAGCCCAAGGGATTCAGGTAAAAAACCACTGTTTTAGAAAAATGGAGATTATAGCCATAGCCTCAGAGAAGAGTATTTAAACATGATGCTTCGAGAAGGAGACAGGACAATAGATGGGAGAGTCTTGGAATAGTTTCCAACAAAACAAAACAAAACAAAACAAAACTACTGAAGGCATCTGATTTAAAACTCTGTAAGTGGAGTTTCTGCCTTGGCAGCAGGGCACCCCCCCTTCCAGCCCCCCCACCCCCCACCCCCCAGTGCTTCTCATAAGCTCTGGTCAGGACCGAGATGAGCAGGAGCCCCGCTCCACCAGCACAGCACCAGAGGCCTCTCCTGGCATCCTTCCGGGGCAGTGGGGGAAAGCCTCCCCCTAGTTGCAGGGACTATCTCAAGCAGTCTTTGCTAGATTCCTTTCCATCACAGACGTCTTACCATTTACACCCTGACCACAAAGCACAGCCCACTGGTCCCTCCAGCTCCTGCACCTTCTGCAGCTTGAGGCTCCCACAAGCCTCAGGCTCCCAGCGTGTCCCACTCATGCACATTTATATCCCACTGGAGATGTCAGGGCTGCCGGGTTCAAAGCTGCTCACCAGGCGAGGGCTATGTTCCCTAAACAACGGGGAGCCAGGGCTCTCCAGCAGCACTCAAGGGCCGCACTGTGTTGCACGGCAGGAGTTCTGCTTCTGCTAACAGGGCTCATTGGGAGGCAAAGATCCAAGTTCCCCTGGATGTGGTATGGAAAGACACACCCAAATGGTACCAAATTCCAGATTTGGGGAGACCATGGTTCCAGACAACACTGATGTCTGTCCTGTGTCTGGGCTGTTTTAGTGACTGTACCATTGATTGTCACCTCCAAGGACGAGGAAGCCCACTAGAGTCAGGTCCCTCCCTGAACTGGCCCCACTGAGGTGGCACAGGCCGCCCTTCTCCTGCGGCACTTTCAGTTTTGCTTCTGCAACCTTAGCCCTGCCAGGCCTTGGCTGCAATGCACAGCTGGACAGCCAGCCCCGTTTACCACAAGGAAACCTGCTTCAGCCAAGATCTTGGGCCCAGTTTTGCTGTCCTAGGCAGTTTTAAAGAGGTAAAGTGGGACGGCCTGGAGGCACCAGCCAAGCCAAGCAGACCAACTGAGCCCCATCTGGAGCTGGGTGCAGGCTCTGCCAGCTGTGCGGGTGGGGCTGGGAAATGCCAACTCAGCCACATTCCAGCCTCTTCCTTACAAAGCCATCAACAGGCCACACTGGGCAGGAAGGGTAAAGCCACAGTACAGATGGTCCTTCCTAGGGGGACCATGTGAAGAGCCAGGAGGCTACACAGCCCATCCTACCTCCTCTATGTTGAATTTCCCTAAGATAGGGTGGAGTTAGGACAGCATTTCCCTGCTCTGGAAGACTCTACCAGCTGGGATCTCAGAAATCTTCCTTCGGAACTGCAAATGCTCAAGCATGCCATGGAAGGGCTGATCTAAGGGGAAGCACAGATCTGAGGGACTGGCCCTAACAGGAGGGACCAAGGGGATAACTCACTCAGCCAACAAACACACGTTGAGAATGGCTGTCACCCAGTGACACCTGCAGGGTGCCCTCTCCCACCATAGAGGCTGCCACAGACACACTAGTCCACTTTGCTGATTTTTAGATTTGGACAGCACTGTGTTTTGCCACCAAATCAGTCTAAAAAGGGAGTCGATGCCAAGCATCACTGCTGGCCGTGAGTACTAAAAACAATGCTCACTAGACACAGCACACTGTCCCAGCCCCAAGTCATATTTAGCAGTGATAAGAAAACGGAAAGACAGAAGTGTAGTAAACAGAATGTTTGCTCCTCATTTTTTAACCTTTACTCTCTTTGAAGCTTGATGCTGTGCTGTTTTTTCTCATGCCTGACTTCAACAAAAGCTGGTGAGGATCACTGGGAGGGGCCGCACCCTTGTCTCTCCGTGCAGAGGGCCTGGTGGTATCGTCCTCCCAGGGTGCCCCCAGTTCAATGCAAAATCGACTGAGTATGTGTTATTATTTTGTATTGAGTTGCACCAACAACCTTGCTCCCTCCAATCCCGCTTCCACAGAGCCATCAGGAAGTGCGACCCTGGCATGACTCACGAGGCCTGGCATCACCTGGGCTCCGCCTGTGCTGCAGCTTCGTCTCCTGCCTGACCCCTGCTGCCTCCCCACCTTAACCCACACTACTTCCTACAAGTCTTCCCACACACCCCACCTTGTCCACGCCTCTGCTAGATGCTCTTATCTCTGGTCCATCCAGGCTGGGGCATTTTCCCATTTGTGGATGAAGTGTCACACCCTGTGTAAAGCCTGCCCTCACCCATCCTGCCTCCCCTGAGGCCCTTCATCAGCCTCCACTATCTCTACAGGTTAGATTAAGGGGGAGATACTTTCTTTTCTTTACCACCCAAACATCTTCCCTGTCCCTTTTCCCCACTATCCCTGAATGGGACTGTTTCCCACTGGCCTGAGCTGATGTCCAGTTTTAATTGCCAGACCCTGAGAGCATAAAGGGGAGATTGGATATGGCTCTCTTAATCTTGTGCCTGCAACCCCCATTCTTCCTGAATTCCAAAGCCAAGGCCCAAACCGTGGAAGCCTGGACTTCTTAATTCTTTTCATCAGCCCTGTCTCAGACATGCTACCCAATCTCCAGCTGCCACGTGCCTCTGCTCCTCCCTCATACAAGAGGGGTGAGTGGAGAGGGCCCACCCACACAGCACCCCAGTTCCTGGGGTTCCCTTTGTAACCACAGGGCCCTGGTTACAAAGAAGCACCTAAACTTGGTGGCTAGATCCAGTCTTCTGCTTAGTCTTGCAGAAATGAGTAGAACAGGTAGACTCTGATGTGTGCCAGATAGAGGCCTTATCTAGATCAGAAGACATCCACCCACCATCCCTCCGGCCTTCTAGCTGTTTCATCATTTAACACATTGCTGAGCACCTACTACATGCCAGGCATGATTCTAATTCAGGGAAGAAGACAGAAAGGCTTCCTCTTGCATAGGACTTAAACTCTCATTGGATGGGAGGAGACAGATGACACATAAACAAGCCGGCATAATATCAGTGGGGTCAAAAAGGGATGCCAAGGCACAGGGTGCTGGCCAGTTCCCCTATACTGGGCTGTGCCTGAGAAGGCGACATTTACACGAACAGGCAGGGGCTGGTAAGAAAAGACCCTCTCCTGTTTGAGGACCTGGAACATAACAGTGGGAAGGAAAGGAGCGTGTGTGTGGAAGGCAAGGGCCAGCTCAGGGACCCGCTCCTCTCTCCTCCTACCCCTGCTCCCATCCCTTCCTTGATTCCTAAGCTATTTCTTGGATCATCTAGTCTGTCTCTTGATTAAAAGTCTAGTCTCCAGGTAACGTAACCCCCCACAGCAGCCCAAATCTTTCATTCCCATCAAAATCAAGTATGGCCGAACTGGTATGTGCTTCAAATGAACAACATGTCTTGAAAAGAATATTTTAAAGACTTCTCTCAACTCTAAATTACACCTAAAATAAATGTCTTTTTTTTAAATCCCTTTCCCTGAGGGCACACTGGTATTAAAGAAACATTATAAATTTCCTAGATTTTTTATTCTCTATAAAAATCCCTTCAGCCTGTGATTAGAAGGGAAGGCAGCAATCCTAACTTCCGCAGCAGCAGGGTCCATTGATGTCCTTGGCCTATAGGTGAGACCACGTGGTGCTCAAGAGCTGTCACTCTGTGAAAGCAACCAGGGAGGAGCCTGCACCTTCCTTAGGGCAGAGACAGGATGGCTTGTGGGACCCTGAGCCGGTGGCAGAGCCAGCAGTGGCTTTCAGGGGACTGTGGGCAGGAAGCACTCAGATCCGACGCATTTCAGAATGTGGTCCTTCCTTTCTCTTTTTTCCTTTTTCCTTATGTTTTTTAACATAAATATCAGAAGCTTACTTTTGAAAGAAAAAAACAGGCATTTTTTTCGTATTCTAAATGTAAATAACCAGAAGGCATATCATACTGAACATACCTCTTCAAAAGTCCCCCTCCCCACCCCCGTCCTTGGAGACACTGATGGCAGCCCTTTCTGTCTCAGATACTGAGCCGCCTGGAGCAGCTCCCTCTGTGGCCTGCCAGCCCTGCCCTCCCTCTCAGACTCGGTGCCTGCTCCTCCCAGCCCCCACCCACAGGGAAGCAGAAACAGCCAGAGCCAGAAACCAATCTCAGAGCTCACACAGGACCGGGGGATGCTAAGAGCAAGCACCTCAAAGAGCAGTTTCCAGCAGCGACAGCCCTGGCACTCATGTTTTTTCTTTCTTTTCTTTCCTTTCTGTCTCTTTTCATCTTATTGTGGTGAGGACACTGAACATGAGATCTACCCTTATAAACTGTATGGTAAGTGCTAGGACAGAGGTGAAGCCCACAGAAGGTATCTTGTCTAAGTCAGGAGGCGTCAGAGGAGGCTTCCTGGAGGAGGTGACAGCTGAGCTAAGTTTTGAAGGACAGGAAGGGCTTAGCCAGTCAAAGAAGAGGGAAACCCACTCTAGGGAGAGGAAAAGAGTATTATGACTCCAAGAAAGCACACATCCTTACCTGGGCTGAGGTGAATGGCGAGGAGAAGGAGCAGGAGGAGGAGAGAGGTAATGATGAGATGGAACAGATCCCTGCAGACAGACTGTTGAGTTATAGTATAGTACCATTATCTAAAGGGCCAGCTGCATGGCACATAATCTGGCCAGATTAGCAACGCCCCATCCCCTCTACCCATACTCCAAGCAGCCACCACTCTACTCTCTGATTCTACAAGTCTATTACCGACACCCACGTAAGTGGGATCACATGCCATTTGTCCTGTCATTGGCTTATTTCCTTTAGCATAATGTCCTCAACATGACAGGATTCCCTTCTTACTAAAGACTGACTATTATCCTGCTGTATATATATAGCATACTTTATTCATCCACTCACAACTTGGCTGTTGTGCATGCTCATTTCAATATGCTATAAAATTGAGTTTTCAAGATGGATGCCCTTTGTCTGCCTCAGGACACAGAACCATTGACAGTTATGCTTAGAGTCCTAGACCCCATCCCTAAAAACATGCCCTGTGGTCCCACTGAGGTCACTGTTCATAACCAGAAGTCTTATTTAGCATGTCTCATAGGCCATTAGGGATTTGGTTTCTACCTATCTCTTTCACGGCCCTGGACTTGCCTGTGAACCAGGTAACTAAAGGCTAAAGATAAGCAGCTCCCAAAGAATAGAAGGGCAGGAAGATTTTTGGCAGAAGGCAGGCCAAAGCCACACGCACACAGCTTTAGGAAGAAGACAGACTTCCAGCCCTTGCCCTCACCAGCTCCACTCTCCCAGCCTCCCTGGGCATCTGAAGAGTCAAGCCCCCACTTCCCTGTGGGTTGCTCACATTCTCACCTCCCACCTCCAGTGGGCGCTGCTGAGTTAATGGCCTGCACCATGTCAGTGGTGAGTGCATCCAGAAGGCTGGTAATAAACTCCATTTTCTTCCCTTCTGGACAGCCTGAAAGATGAAACAAGATTAGAAGGCAGAAGCCAGGTAAATAATCAAGTAAATTGCTTGCACAACTGCCACCCTTTCTAAACTTCTTGAAGTCCTTATCCCACAAAATCCACTTTGAGGTTTGTTTACTACTCAGACAATTCTTTTTTTTTTTTTTTTTTAATTGAATCATAGCTATGTACGTTAGTGCAATCATGGGGTACAGTGTGCGGGCTTCATATTACTCAGTCCTCCACACTACACCGGGCATCCTCTCTGCAGCAACTAGCTCATTCACTTTCTCCCCAAATCCTCCAGGTCTTGGGGTCAACACTTCTGTCACAGAGAAGGAAGAGAACTCAGAGATCTCTGTGGCATCTAAAGCAGCGTCTCCCTGCCTTTCTCCCAGCATCTTGCTATCTCCTTCAGAGACCTGCTACACCTGCTTATAAATGTACGTATTCATTCAATTGCAGACAATCTGTCTCCTCTACTTTCCAAGCCCCACATCAGTTTTGATCACCAGAGCACACCCCAAACCCAGAACATGCTAGAATCTCAATTCACATTTGTTGAGGGGATGGGTAAAGGAGCCATCTTGACCTCCACGACTCCATTGTGTGACGATGATTTCTACCAACATGCTGTGGAAACCCCCTGACTCTCAGGGACCTTTTGCTTTCATTTCTCACTTGGAGTCCCCATGGGCCCCAGGACTGAGCCAACTGTGTGCTGCCCAAATGGAATAGGATTCCAAGTCACCAATATTTAATAATTTCACCACGATGTGCAGATAGAGATCTCCATGAATCAGGGGAAACCCAGCATAGCAGGCATTTCAACATCTCAGGGCCCCTGCCTGTGTGTCTCGTGTCACACCCATGGTCACCCTGCATTACCAGGGGTCACCCTGCATTACCAGGGGTCATGTGTATCTGCAGGGCAGGTGACAGCTAAAGTCCCATCCTTCATGACAGATGCTATCCTCTCTTCACAGCCCTGGAAAGAATGATTCACAGTCCCCAAATATTCCATTGCCCTCATATGGAGGACATATTACAGAATTTCAGGGACAGGATTTTAGCCTGATTACTACATTTGAAAGATGAAGGGAAAAGTGCAGGGAAAAGGAGGAAAGTACTCAAGGATGCAGGACTAATCAGGGACAGATCCCCGCTGGGATGCAGATCCCACGGCTGCTGGCTTCATGCTCCTGCAATGTCCTGCCTGGCAATCCCTGCTCCATTGTACAGATGGACCCAGAAGAGGGAATAGAGCAGGGAAATAGAAAATAGAGGAGGGGAATAGAGCAGGGGAGTAGAGCAGGGGAGTAGAGGAGGGGAGTAGAGCAGGGGAGTAGAGGAAGGGAGTAGAGGAGGGGAATAGAGGAGGGGACGGCATCCATAGGCGCAGCTTGTTCCCCACCTGGTAGCTCCCTGTCCTTGAAGGGGTCATCAGCCTCCGTGCTCTTGGCCCTGGCGTCACTCTCACAACTGGGCATCACGTAGCTGGAAGAGAGAGATGCAGGGGTTAGGAGGGGTTGGCAACTGAGCCCGCCTTTGTCACTGCTGCCCAGCAATGATCTGTGTTGTCACTAAGCCTAATGCCCCCTGGTTTGGAATATCTCCCGCACTGTCCAACAGCTGCAAGGCTATCTAAGCATAAATGTTCCCATTGAGACATGTTCAGGCATGTCATTTTAACCACTTAAGCATAGTAATGATGTCACTTTAGAACTGCACACAGGATTTTATTGATCTGTGGAACCTAGTGACTTAGGCAGGGCAATGACCTTCTCATTAGGAAAGTGAGGTCCAGAAAAGTTAAATACCGTTCTACAGCAAGAGACAGACCCGTGACCAGAATCCAGGTCCCAGGGGCTTTCTACCAGAAACTCCTCTGCTTATGAATGGACAAGTTGCTCTTTCCACGACCTGACGCCGAACCAAAGCAGAGCTAGAAGGAGCCAGCATAGCGGGAAGCTAGTCATCTTGTCCCAGGTCCCAGTCTGGAGTGCAGGACAGGCTATGGATGGGCTTACCGAGTGGAGGTCCCAGGCAGTGGGCGCCCCGTGTCCACCAGCACACACCAGCAGTAGCCAGTGGACTGGTGACACTGCACTGGCTTATAAAGCCCCCCGGGAGCACACTCGGGGATGACAATGCCCTCGCGGGGATTCTGTTGGGCCTCTTCCAGGGCACTCTGTCTCTCCTCGTCACACGAGTGAACTTTCTCTGCAAGAGAAGACACGGCCTTCACAGGTGCTGAATATCATTCTTGTGACTTAGCTTCCCTACTTCTGTGCCCCACACCCCAAAGAAACAGCAAGGCCCAGGCCCAGGCCCAGAGAACTGTGGCTTGCCTACTGGGTCACCACAGAGAGCTATGTCTGCCTCCAGTCCATAGTGTGGGGACTGGAGGCCCAGAACCTCCTGTGTCTGTCTCCGCCGCCAGGATTCCTCAGCATTCCCACCCGATAGCTCCTGCCATAGCAAGTGGCTGGCTGGCACTTCGGGGCTGCCACCTAGGTGGCCGTTTGCCCTCCCTGTTCCAGAAAGGTTCCTGCAGATGCACCATCTGCTGCCTCCAGGAGGGAGGGCACAGATGCTTGGCTGCCTGGCACAAATGCCTATGTTGCAGGACACAGCAGAACAGAGCCACAGGCCAGCCGCACGTGGAAGAATGCTCAGCACCCAAGAGGCTTAGAAGGTGAATTCTGGCCCCTGCCAACCCTCCAATGTGAATGAAGTAGGCTGAATGCACTCAAATCCATTATACAATGCTGCTTCCATCCCGTGGGAGAGAGAGAGGGCGCAGCAGGAAGGTGTTTGCACTTGCTCCTTGGCAGCCTCAGGAGCACATGAACATGTCTGAACAGCCGAGCCTGGTTGCTCTGAGGCCAGGCCCGGGCTGAGACAGTGTATGTTGAACTGGCCAGGCTTGGCCAGCTCCAGGGGCTCTCACACCTGCACAGCCCCTTACAGGAAAACCCTACCCAGTCAGCCAGTCAAAAGACTTTCCATTTAGTGCTTTTGTTTTTATTCTTACTTGTTATTAAAAATAAATGGTGTTGGGTTTCTTTTCTATTTGGGGGCGGGGGTTCTTTTCTTATTATAAAGATGTTTTAAGACAGTTTTCAAGCACCCTAATTCCACCAGAGTTAAACACTGTACCTTCCCTGAATCTTCAGTTATGCCCATACATTTCATGCAAATACCGATGCACACATTGACTTACTTTTTTTTTTTTTTTACAAAAATGGGGGTCACATCACAAACTTTTACTGTGACTTCATTTATTTAATAACATTATTCTACCATGTTCCTCTTAAAGAAGTTGATGGAAATTTAGACTTAGCATCCTATGGAATTTTTCCAGTGTGTTACAAAAACACCAGTCCTAGAGCTAGGAAGTTGGTATCAGCAACCTGGAGAATCATGCTGTTCACTGAACATTGCCAGTGGTCAAAACCATGGCAACTCAACTCGACTTTAAAGTGGCCAAACCCCTTGAAACAATGGCTCTGTTAATGATACACATATATGTAAAGGTGTATGATGAGACACCAAGTAGCCTGATGCTGTTTGAGAGTGAAGGCAGATGATGGGAAGCCATTCTCATCTCATTGCAAGGAAAAACAACAGCTCAGTGATTCTCATTGCAGGATGAGGGGAATATTGCCCCAAAGGCATAAAAATATCTGAGGACCAGGAAGCAGGTATGTATAGCATATTCACCACTAAAATACAATTTCGATTTTGAAAAATTAAAAAAAAAAACTATTGTTTTCATAATGCAAACACAACAGAGCTAAACAGAATCCTCTTGGCCAGAGGAAGAAGCATTGAACATAGTTGACATCAGACTAGGAATCCTGCCGTCAGTGGGAACTCCCACCAGAACAGCATGGAGGCAGCCTAGCAGAGAGACAGAAACTGGGTGAGGACAGCGGCCTCGGGAAGGCTGGCTTAAGGACACAGTACGTTGCCATCACCCCCTGACTGGGAAGGTACCATGGCAACTTCAGGGGGATTATGCAAGAATTTTTCAATAGCTCCCCGCTAATTTGGTAGCCTTACTTTCCTACCTCATATTTCATGCCATGAAAGAGTCAATAGAGGGGCAAAACCAAAGGAAAACAGCTTTTTACTGGCACCACGTTCATGTAATTTAAAGCTGACAGAGGCTTTAAATTAAGACTCCCCAGGCCAAGCTTTTAAGGCCATAAATCAGACTGAAAGCGAAAAGCAAGGGGAGCAGGAGGAAGCATCCCCAAGGTCAGAGCGAATGATGAAGCTGACTTCACACCACTGGGTCCTGAGACCCACAGACTTGTGGACAGGAGCTGTCTGGGCAGAGGTGCAAACCCATGACTTGGTGCCTTATTGGTGGATTTCCGGACAGTCCTGAAGGCTGCTCGCAAATGTTTTTCTTTTTGTTGTTGTTGTTGTTGTTTGTAGAGACAGAGTCTCACTTTATCGCCCTCGGTAGAGTGCTATCGCGTCACAGCTCACAGCAACCTCCAACTCCTGAGCTTAGGCAATTCTCTTGCCTCAACCTCCCGAGTAACTGGGACTACAGGCGCCTGCCACAACACCTGGCTATTTTGTGTGGCAGTTTGGCTGGGGCCGGGTTTGAACTCACCACTGCCAGTATATGGCGCCAGCGCCTTACCCTCTGAGCCACAGGTGCTGCCTTGCTCTCAAATGTTTATTGTCAACATCTGCGAAGGTCTATGGAGAACAAAATCCTAAAAATGGTAAAGCTTACTAATTTGGAAAAGTGGGCAATAGCACGTGGGATTAAAGAGAAGGCTAAATGCAGGGCTTACCACTTTATTATTTTATTGCTTTTTATTTTTTATCTGAGACAAGAGTGGTTTAATCATAACAGGACCAATCATTTGTGAAGAATACACAGAGAGTTTGTTTTCCAACAAAGAGAAAAGTCTTAAAATCTTCTCTACAACTAATAATAACAGAAGCCAACATCCATGGAGTAACCCATGCCGGGCGATAGACTGAGGGCTTCACTTGCACAACTTCTTTGCCCATGTGAGGTGGGCACACTATTATGCCTATTTAGCAGACAAGGAGGCTGGACTCTGGTGAGATTCATGGATTTTCCCGAGTTCACTCTGCTGGGAGAGAGGAGAGATGGGGATCCTGAAGGTTGAGCCCGACCTACTAACCTCTAGGCAGTGCTGCTTATAACCATTTGCTCTAGAAGGAAAATACGTGTATCTTTTACACTGAGCCCTTTTAAGTGAGTTTTTTTGCAGACTCCTCTAAGTGCACTCAGAATGAAGTATGTTCACCATAACACAGCTTCTCTTGAACCAATGATGTCTGCTCAGGTTATGCCCAGTACAAATCTTACACCTGAGTGTTTTTCTCTCTTTGCCTCAGACCTAGAAAACTTAAAACCAAATTTGTAACTCATCCACCAACACAGAACTATGAAATGAATCACAGTTGTTAGCGTCTATTCGAGTATTCACCGTGTGCTACGCTTAGTAGCAGGTGCTTCAGTTGGGTTACCTCACTTTGAAGTCACTGCAAGCCTCTCAGGTAGGTGCTATTGTCCTCTCTGAGCAGAGGAGGGTGCAGGGACACATACGGGCTGCATCACTGGATCAAGATCACAGACCTAGGAAGCAGCAGAGCTGGCGTCACAGCACTAACTATGCCTGCCCCTTTCTGCAACAGCATCTCTCATCGCCAAAGGCTAATCTGGTTTTTATTCTAACCTATATTTTTCTTTTAGTCAGTATGGGAGATTATGACAAATGGTCCCCAGTGAATTGCCTCTCCCTGTATCCATGCCTTAAGTGGACCCCCCATATGGCCTCTGACTCTCTTTGACCAAGTGAATGGCAGAGGTGATGCCGTGTCAGTCTGAGGCAGCTCCCACTTTCACTTGTGGGAAGCTTCCCTGAGAGCACCACATAGGAGGCTGGTCTAGCCTACTAAGCAATGAGAGGCCACAGAGAGGAAACAGAAGTGGTTCAGCCTACAGCCAGCACAACTGCCGGTGTGCAAGGCGAGGTATCACCGGGGACAATCCAGACCTGCCAGTCCTCCATCTGGAGGAGTTCAAGAGTGAAGTCAGATAAAACCAGTTACAGAACCACCTCACCAACCCAAATACACATTAAAAAGAATAGATTGTTTTTATAGTTAGCCCGTATGTCTTGAAGTGGTTTGTTACACAGCTATAGATAACTAAAATATCTAGATCTGATCGACTATTTACCAATCTACCCCATGAGTATTTTTGTGGCTCCTGTAAGCCCTTCAATCAGTCAATTAATCAATCACTCAATCCTGTAGGGCTTCTCTAAAGGTCATGCAAATGTGAATCAGAAAGTACCAAGGAACACAAGCTCATTTCATATCTGAGGACCAGAAGCCAGCCCATGCTCACCCTCTGTCCTCCACAGTCACCTCCCAAATGCATCTTGACATGCACATCCATTAGTTTCCCCAGGTGCCAAGAAGTCACCTTCCAGAATGCAAGACAGGGGGTCTATTTCACGGGTCTCTTCATGACCATGAGTTCAGAGAGGGAGCGCCCCAGAAATGGGCACATACTATTTTAAAACATTCCATGTATGCTTAGGAAGGTTCAGGGAAGGATGACAAGATTAGAAGTGCTGGGCTGGCCAAGACCCTCTGTAAACACTTGGAAGACATGAACACAGGGCACAAGGAAGAATCAAGCTGTCCAGGAGGGACAAGAGCACACGGCCACAAATGCTTCCACACATACATGCCGCCTCTATAATCCTATCCCTGGGATAGTGCAGAGAAGTGAGAGCCAGGTCACTCCCCACTTGGCAATGAGTGGTTGGTCTCACTCACAAATGTCTCTTCTATGTGAGGGAAGAAACAAAACAGAAAAGCATCCTGCAGAAGAAATGAGACCATGCCCAGCCCCTGCCACCAGAATACGCACAGCCCTCTTGACCACCAGTTCCACATAGCATGGGGCAGGGCAGGACCACAGTGGAGTGCAAGAGGCAGAGCAAGGGACAGGAGAGGAGAGATGAGGTTGGCCCAGACGAGCATGACCCCTGTCTCCAGGCCCAGGGCACGGATTCCTACATGTCTCACAAGAGAGGGTGAGCGTGGAGCACAGCTCTGTCTGTTACAGCTAGCCCAGGCCTCCATGCCTCTCAATTAAATCCTCAGCTAATCACCAATCTTGATTTTAGCCCAGAGTTTAGCCTTTTATCCTGAGAACCCTTTTCACTCTCATAATCTATTTTCTTTTCTTTTCTTTATAGTTTTTTTTTTTAAAATGAGAATGGCCAACAAACAAAAACATCACAGATTGGAGTTTAGGCTCTTTGGGCTGAGCTTCCTCTCTGTGGGCTGCTTTCCAGAGGAGGAACTGCTAAAGCATGGAGCAGGCAGGAAGGCTGACATCCTGGGTAACCCAAGCACTTTCTGAAAGTGCAATCAGCAGTTATCAGTAGCCCAGCCACATCATCAGCTTTCCGGAGATGGTGCACAGGAACCTCGTGGTGGTGGGGGTGGTGGCGCCAGGGGAGGGATGGTCAGGGAGAGAAGGCAGTAGTCAGAGAAGGTCTGTATTACTTGGGGTTCTGCAGAAGAGGAGAACTGACAGGAGAGAGAAACAGAGATAGATGCACATGTAATACACACACTTACATACACACAGAGACAGAGATTTTGAGGAATTGGCTTATGGTGATTGCAGAAGCTGGCAAGTCTGAAATATGTTGGCCTGGCCAGTAGGCTAGAAATTCAGATAAGAGTGATGGGCAGTCTTGAGTCTCAAATCAATAGGTCAGGTCAATAGGGTAGAAACTTGGGCAGGATTTCTTGTCTTTTTAAGAAACTTCAGTCTTTGCTCTTCAGCCTTTCAACTGATGGGATGAAGCCACCCACATTCCAGAGGGTAATCTGCTATAATTTGAAGTCAACTGACTGAAAATGTTAATCACACCCACAAAATACCTTCACAGAAACTTCTAGATTAGTAATTTTCAACTGGTGTGCCCTGGTGTGCTGTGTAGATTTTTACAGATCATTAAAATATTTTCAAAAGAAGTTCAAAGCACATTCAATATATTCTTTTTCTTTTTACTTTTTTCTTTGTAATCAACATAATTTAAGTGTGCCATGAAAGTTTAACTATAGGTTCAAGTGTGCCATAAGATAAGAAAGATTGATCTAGATTTAATGTTGGACCAAACCCCTGAGTACAGAGGCCTAGTCAACTTGACACATACAAGGAACTATCCAAAGGTCCATATGAAAAATGAATGCAAGAAAAAAAGCCTAAACTTATACAGAACCATACACAGAAGAGTTACAGGCTGTAAAAACACAGACTGAGAAAACGTCTTGATGAATGATGCGATCTTCCCAGAGCAAGAGCAGAGGCCCTCTTAATGGAAGCCCAGCTGGTAATGCAGGTGCCTCCTCAGGCCATGCTGAGAGAGAGTTACACTCCAGGACAAGGGGGTGAGAAGCTGACAAGGCTCAGGAGGACCTAAAGCAGAACTGAGTAACAAAAGAGATCACAGCTCAGGAAGAGGATATGAAGAGGGTCTGGGGCCTTTGTGGCTCCAGGTGCTTACCCAGGCTGTTACTGGAGTTGTGGATACCACATGCAAACATCATGTCAGGCATCAAGAAGCCAGAAAGTATGAGATGTAGCAAGAAAGGACCAGGCCTGGTGGCTTATACCTATATCCTAACATGCAGGAAGACTGAAGCAGGTAGACTGCTTGAGCTCAAGAGTTCAAGACCAGCCTAAGCAAGAGTGAGACCCCATCTCTACTAACAATATAAAAATTAGCCAAGTTTTGTGCTGGGTGTCTGAAGTAACCAGCTACTTGGGAGGCTGAGGCAGGAGGATCTCTAAAGTCCAGGAGTTTGAGGTTGTTGTGAGCTAGGCTGATGCCATGGCACTCTGGCCTGGGCAATAAAAAGAGACTATCTCTCAGCAACAACAAAAAGAAAGATACAGTAATCAGGAGGAACAAGTCCTGAGATCTTAATCTGCTCCTGCAAGGCTGCCCTCCACTCCTGAAGTCTTTGTGGAGGACTCCCGCCCTAGACCAAGGTGAAGGAGCAGTCTGGCCCTGCTGAGAGCCTGTCCCCCACCTACCCTAAGCCTGGGCACCCTGGCTCACTAGACTGCAAACTCCTAAGGGCAAGGACTCTGCCACATTCTTTCTGGTCCTTCACACACCCATCCCTGGTGCCCAGCCCCTTCTCACAGGATAAACACGGAGGCCGGAAAAAAAAGCATCTATCCCTTTGACTCATCCTGGGAAATGCTACCCTCAACACTTAGACCATCAGGCACTGGATTTTCTTAGGGAAAAAAATCAGTAAAATGTTACCCAGCCTGAAAAATGAGAGGCGCATGCTTATGTTTCATTGCAAAAGGACTCATCCTTCTGGGCCAAGAATATTAAGGAAAACAAACACTAGCATTGTGTCACCAATGATGACCCTGAAACCTCACGCCCACCTAACCTCCTATCAAAAATGTACAAAATGCTGAAAGATAACTCAAAATAACAAACTTTGTATGAAAAAACAACATTTCCAATCACAATGTGAAATTCCAGAGGCGTAGGAAATCGTGCGGCTCCTGCCCCAGGACTCCGCAGGCCAGCATGTGAGTGTGATGTCTGTCGGGACCGTTCCAGAAGTGCTGGGTGGCTGAGAATTTGGCATAGGAAGGGACTGAAGAAGCAGAAAGAGGGAAGACGGGACTAGGTTTCAGGAACTGACTGTGTTGTTTTAGAAGGGCCAACACAGGGACAAGACACGCGGCTCCAGGGAGGGGCCCTCCTGGAGTCCAGGATCTTTGGAAGTGATTTATGCTCTGTCACTGAGCAGACCTTTTCTGTTTATTTAGCCACATCGGGGTTTAGCACCTATGGGTTCAAGCCAACTATGTTATTTTTCTTTCTTGTGGACTTTTCACTTTCTCACAAGAGGGGCTAAGTGGCCCCCAGAGGATCATTTTTCCAAGCACCATTTGCTGGGCTGGCTCTCCTTTTCCACCATTCCTGAATCTCAACAGCCATGTGACTCAGACTTATCGTGAAGAGGAAGGGAGCCCACAGAACCACTGCTCAAGGCTCCTTTTGGAGCAGAAGGCAGACAACTGACAGGGAAGGGAAAAAGCCAAAGTCACTGGCAAACAAAACAACGTCACTCCTGAAACTGTGCTCAGGTGTGTATCAGGTAGCAGTGGGGGTGGGGAGAATAGGCACAAACTTTGCACAAATGTAAAAGTCGCCTCTTCCACTGGAATGGGTTTCACCATCTCCTTTAAGCTAAAAAAAAAAACCTTTCCCCCACAGAACAGAGAGCAAAGGGAAGTGAAAAGCATATCATCCTCACCAGTTGTAAGCTACAAAGAAAGGCAGCTCCGGAGGACCCCTCTGGGGAGCACCCTTCTGATTAACTCACTGGCCAAGAGAAGCATCTCCACCCTAGAAAGCAAGGTGAGGACGGTATAAAAGCGCAGCTGGATGGCTGTTCTCACATGTCCGAGGGAACTTAGAGCACTCAAAGGGGCCTTGGGGAAGCTTGGGCTTCCTTGGCAAAGCTGAAAGCATTGGTAAGTGCCTATCACTCCCTGCACACTTCCACCTGAGGGTGTAGCATGGTGGAAGGTTCTGTCACTATGCCATACAAGTCCACAATCGTTGGGACAGAGGCAGTATTGTATAGTGGAACAGTTAAGAGCACAGTCTTCAATGTCAATGAATCAGGCTCTACCAGCTGTTAGCTCTGTGATTTTGGCCAGTTAAGTTCTCAAAGTCTCAAGTTCCTCACGCATAAAAGCAGGAAAGCCCTTGCACATGCCTCATAGGGTCGGTATATGTAAAGCATTTAACCAGTGCTATTATAAATTGATAAAATTGCTCATATTATCAGCTGTCCAAGGGAGCAGTGTCCTCAACAAACATGGAGTAATATGATCTTCCTGCCTTCTCCGGTGAATGACTAGCCTCCTCACCTGGACTGCACTGGCTGACCAAGAAGTCTGCCCCAGATGTAGTTAATAAAGTTTAGCAGGTGAACTAAAAAGTATGAAAAAATAAATAAATAAAATAAAAAGTATGTAGAGCTAAGAGTCAGTCTGCTTTTTATAATTACTGTGCCAACAATTCAAAACATCATCAATGACAAAATATTCCTCCCCACTGGGGTGGACCACACCATCACCCCTGCCCCTTGGCACCCCACTGCCTGATGGTCAGCTCCTCCCTTAGATGTTCCTTGTCTTGGTTCCTCTTAGCACTAAACAGAGACCTTGGTTCATAATAGTTGTTGATGGGCCTATGACCCTAACCAGTCATACACAAAATCCTCACCAGTCTCTTGTATCCTCATTTAAAATTAAGTGGCAGCTCAGCACCCATAGCTCAGTGAGTAGAACACCAGCCACATACACCAAAGTTGGTGGGTTCGAGCCCAGCCCAGGCCTGCTAAATAGCAATGACAACTGCAATCAAAAAATAGCCAGGCCTTGTGGAAGGCACCTGTAGTCCCAGCTACTTGGGAGGCTGAGGCAAGAGAATCTCCTAAGCCCAAGAGTTTGAGGTTGCCATGCACTATGATGCCACGGCACTCTACCCAGGGTGACATAGTGAGACTCTGTCTCAAAAATAAAATGAAATAAATTAAGTGAGTACTAGCAGATTCTCAGGCCCTTCTCACTAATTAGACAGGGATAGGTGCTCTTTCCCATCCAAACTAAGCTCCCCAATTTCCTGTGGAGCCCAAGTACCAGGAAGGGGCTGAGTCAAGGGCAAGACTGCCTGGTACTTCCAGGTTTTCCCTCATACTTCATGCCTCTTCCCACAGTCTCGCCACGTGGCCCACGAGCCACACTCAACCTGCTGCATCTCGAGGGGCTTCATCTTCAGAGAAAAGTTAACACTGTTCACTCCACACCCCTGACACCATCTGAACGGGGATGTTTACAGCTGGCACTGTAAATAGGGCACACCGTTGGGATGAAGCATCATGGGTGAGGAGGTGGAAGGGAAAATTACAAACCAATGTCTAAATAGTTTCTCCCTGCATAACCTAAAATGGCCACGTGTGGCTCACTATGGTCTGAAGTGCTGACCGCTTCCTTCCCACACAGCGACTAAGTTTCGAAGGGGTAGGGAAGTACAAGATAGAAATTCTACCAAGCATATTTCTGCTAGGATGGATCGTTCCCATATAACACGTAGGCATTTTTCTTTTTAACTCTTCCCCCCAAAGCATCACTGACTCATATCCACTTAAATTTTAGTAAAGTTCCCAACTCTATTGACTCATGCCGTTAATTAAGCAGATATGACTCCTCCACCCAAAAGAATATGAAATGCATTAAAAAAACAGCATTTTTGCAATGAACAAGTACTAAGAAATAATAAGCTGTGTTCTTTCTAGTTTTTCTCAGTAACTTCATTCACCCTGACCAGATAGGTTCTGTACTTTAAGGAGTAAGCGCCAATGAATAAAATCATAGGAAAGAAAGGAGGCCAGGGAACAGACAAAAGAGGGAGATGGAAGAGATAATTTTAAATTTCTCAAAGTAAAGTATCAAAACTTTACCTTTTACTCCCCAAAACACGTTGTTGCATAGGTATGTTCATAAGATGAATACCCTGCCACTTCCAAAGTCATTTTACAAATAAACAGAGGATGAGGCTGTAGTTGACTTCTAGAAAACTGGAATGAGCTGGTGACAAAATCTGGGCAGGATATCTGATTTCAGTTGTTTTAGCAGCAGAAGCCAAAAGGGAAACATCGGGACACATGATTTTGCTCTCGACATCAAAAAGCATACACACTCACCTCCAGAAACAAAGCAAGTCCCAGCACTGGATCATGCTGCACTCACCTCCACCCACGCCACGCTTCTGTGTTCCAAGCAGACCATGTGGGGTAAAGGCATGAGGCAACCAGGAAAGCTAATTTTAAGACATGGTAAAAATGGACTCTGCGGCTAGGCTCTCTGGGGCCTCCAAATGGGGTTTACCACTCTTCTCTGCAAAGGGAAAACTTCAGAAATATTAAGACCTTTGGAGCCATGGAGGAAGCCATAAGGATGATGGGCCCTGTCCCCAGCTCAATTCTACTGGCCATAACAGACCAAGGCACCTGCATCACGTGGGCAGACACCCAGATGGCCAGTTATAGAAATAAACATACAGGGTTTGTTTTTATATAGAGATTTTAAATGCACAAGCCCAGACCCGACCTCGGCTGCTAACGTTAGTGGATTACTCATTCTTCCTTCCAATCACGTCATGTGCGCGATTCCAGGTGGCTGCGGGGTATTTGCTTACAACGGGCTACCGCTGGTTTCCCTGTGAGCTGTTTATTTTTCCAGGCCTCAGGTCATTACATCAGCTAGTGGTTTCTAGATGAGCCAAGAGTTGGCCTGGGGGTTGGGGGTACCCAGCCAGGAGCTACAGCTGCCTCAGTGACCCCAAGTCCCAAGCAGAGCAACTATCCCAGTACGAACTTGCCAAGTGAGGGAGAAGCAATCCCAAATACATCCCAGGCCCAGAAGCAGGCCAAGAGGGCAACGCTCTGACTCTGGTAGGTAAGGATGGGATTCTGTGAGCAGCTTACCTGAGACAGGAACAGTGACTTAGGCAAACACAGATGCTCTCATGTGTGAGAAGATAGGGGTGTCGTTTTGATGGAAAAACTTGTAAGAAATGCATTTCTACCCTGTGTGTCTGGTGACGGCTCTGTCCCCAGGGAGCAGAATGCCCATGAGTTGCTCCGTTCACTGAGGGAAGCTCTACTGGCCGGACGCAAAGGAGGAAAGTGTGGTTTTTTTGAATTTAACTCACAGGGTTCAGATCATAACAGAAGTTAACTAGGAAAGACGGAGACACAGCAAAGGGGGCAGGAAGCAGAGTGGGATGTCACGCCACGGCAATCTACTGAAGGCTATGCGGGTTAATTTAACCTCCCTGCAGCTGAGGAAGAGTGTGGGCCTTGGGAGCATTGCCATGTCACACCAGGAAGAGTTACGGCTTATAGGACCATAATTCCTGAGAGACTGCGCCTTCCCAGAAGAGAAAGCACAGAATTTAGTCACACAGAAACAAAAAGACATAAATCACAGCTGTAGGAAAATGTCTTCAGATAATCAAATTAGAAGCAGGGGGACATAGGATGAAGAATTAGATGAAACCTAATTCTTGTCATTTATTTAATCTTACTACCCTCTTCTGTAATTGTAAAGGGTTTAAAAAATTTTTAAACGGTAGGTATATTAAGAAATGCTTCTGACACGCAAAAAGTCTCAGCAAGAGTTCCTATTTCCTTGTCAAAGCAGAAGAGGGTCTGGCCTACACTCATCGTGCAGAAGCTGCTGCTCCCGAGCTCCCAGGGGTTAGGTGGCCAGGTACATTGTCCTCCTGAGTGCAGGCAGAAGTCTTGGTGCTCCAAAGTGGCCACAGAGTGGACGACCGAAGAGGCCGAAGAGGCAAATCCACCGGAGCTGAACCTGCCAAGCACTCCAGCAGTGACACTGACCACAGCGAGCACAGGGCAAGGCCTTAAAAACAAGGACCAAGACTTCCAGGAGGAGAGACGGGAACTGGGAAAGGCTGCAGGGCTATGTGTCATGTTATTGCAAAACCTTGGCTGCCCAGTGGAGTCTTTCCAACATCAACAGTCCGCAGGCCAGAAAACAAACCTGGCGTCACAGGGTCTGAGTGTGAAAAAAGGAAGTTTGGGGCGTATCAGAAACTGGGATAGCCTTTTTGCCTTTGAGAGGTAGCTGAGAAACAAGCTCTCACCCTCATGGCTTTGCAGGGTTCCCCTAAAGCTCCCCACAGATGCAAGCTGAAGAGCACCTGAGTCCAGAACCTTCTAACAAACTGTAATGGAAACTGTCCCAGGTGTTTGACTCAGAGGCTCCATCCTTACCAGAGCAAGCTGCTCAGACACGAGTTATCATTAAAGTATATCTTTAATGATGTCTCGTTAAAACAAATGTGATAACACATGAAAAGTGGCTAGCAAAACGCATAAAGATACTCTGTCAAGAATAGCCGCTGTTGTGCAGCGCCTGTGGCTCAGTGAGTAGGGCTCTAGCTCCATATACTGAGGTTTGAACCTGGCCCCGGCCAAACTGCAACAAAAAAATAGCCGGGCATTGTGTCAGGCACCTGTAGTCCCAGCTACTCGGGAGGCTAAGGCAAGAGAATCGCCTAAACCCAAGAGCTGAAGGTTGCTATGAACTGTGACGTCATAGCACTCTACCAAGGGTGACAAAGTAAGACTCTGTCTCTAAGAAAAAAAAAAAATAGCCACTGTTTTGTTGCTTTTTAAAATTATGTTTGGTGCAACAACTTTGTGCCAGGTCCTATGTAAATGCTGTTGAGTCCTCACAAAGATCCTGTCAGGCACTAATAACTCAGTTTTACATATAAGGAATTCATGACTCAGGAATTAATTTACTTTCCCAAGCTCAGCAAGCCTCTCAGGGGGGAGCCAGCACTGGAAGCCAGGTCTGCAGGTCTGCCTAACCCTCAGGCCGAAGCTTTCACCATTTCATGGTTTATCTCCACTGAAACATCCCCTACCCTCTGCCTTATGAAAGCTAGCCAACCATTTGTGAGAACATACTCCAGAGCAGGGTGTTAAAATGTGAAAAGGTTCATGTGACATGCTGAAGAGCTTTGTGTGCTGCCTCAAGAGTCCCTGTACTGAGGCAAGCTTACCTGGACACATCGGGAAATTGCCTTCTGCTTGGTCTACGAGAGGGGCCATAAAACTGGAGTGAGACATCCCCATACCCACACTCTCATCCAATCACATATGCCAGGGCCCAGAAAGCTTTTTTCTGTAGAGGGTCAGATAGTAAATATTTTAGGCTTTGCAGACCACATAGGCTGTGTCTACCATACTATTGCAGGAAAAAAAAAAAGCCAACATGCAAATAAGCATCTCTGGCTGTTACTCAATACAACTTTATTTGCAAAAAACAGGCACATAGTCACTTGCCAAACCCTGTTTTGAAGCCATATCTTTTAGATATAATTACAACAAAAAGACTGACAGGCCCTCAGTCAATAATGATCATGTTGGAGAAAGTTCTAGTTTAGTAGGAGATTCCTAAGTCATCAATCCATAACAATTATTCATGGTCTCAGTTTCTCCTAAAGAACTGTTAAGGCTGCTCCAACAACTGTCCCATATACTATTCTTAGAGACATAACTGGGGCCAACCAGGGAAAAATAAATGTGGCTGGGTTGCTCCAACAAAAGGTAGATAGTTGTACCCACCTAGAAATGATTTCCCAACATGACCCTATATTCATCCAATTGGAAAGTAGAAATGGAAAGGAGAACTTCAGTGCAAGCAAAGATTATCAACTGACTTTGACATTACCACTACTATGCTCAGCATGTGCAGCCCAAGACAGGCACTCTATTCCCAAGGATAACTAGTTTTCCCTGGTCCAACTACTTGCTTCCACTTTCTCAGCCTCCATCTCTTCTGAAAGACTGGGACAATGATTATCTCATAGGGTTATGGCGAAGCTCAAATGAGATGGCAAATGTAAAGTTCTACAGGACCAGACTTGGACTAGCCATTACGACAGTGCTATTCTCATTTTACTGATAATGATGATGACAACCACTTCTTCTCCCTTCCCCAAAGCAATCAAACGGGCTGCTCACCTGAGTTCTACTATAGAACCTGAGTGAGATTCTATAATAGATAAGATAGGTAGGTAGTAAAGGCCTTGTACTCACAGAGTTTATACTCCACCTGGAGGAATCATCTGCTGATGGGTGAAAGGGAAATGCAGGGAAGCAGTTTCTGAATGTCAAGTGAGCTTTTCAGGCAAAGGGTGCTGTATATCATTCAGAGAGTTTACCCTCTTATCTACTACTTGGTCACAGAATGAGAAGTAACCCTTTCACTGGGGTCCTGCAAACCTTCCAGGGTTTCAGGGACTATAGACAGTTCCAAGTGTTACCTCCAGCACCATGTACGGTCGGCAGCAGAACCACTGACCTTTGCCTAACAATGAAGCACACCTTTAAGCACAGTCCTTAGAAGGAGAGACGATGGTCCCATGTCACAGATGAGAACAGAGGGGCATTATGTGATTTGACTGGGGTCACTCACTAAGGGTTGGAGCTAGAATGTGAACGTGAGTTTTGCTGATTCCAAAGCCTGTGTCCAAGGAAATTCACACAGTCTCCTTCAACCCCACCATCTCATGCCACAGGCTTTTATGAAACATAAAAGTTTCATAAAAGTGGACCAGACACATGAAGAGGTACTGACCACTCAGGCTGCAGAGGAACTCAACCAATGCTGCTTAAATTCAACCGTAGGTCTCTACCACTCCTTGCACTCCACCCTGTAGGTACACACTGCCACCTTGCACTCTAGCATCCAGTTGCACACTGCCACCTTGTACTCTAGCCTCCAGGTGCACACTGCCACCTTGCACTCCACCCTGTAAGTGCACACTACCACCTTGCACTCCACCCTGTAGGTGCACACTGCCTTCTTTAGGACACAGATAAACCTCAAGGCATCCCAGGACAGCACCCTCATTCATTAATGGTCATGTATCTTTTGTTCATCGTCCTTGCCTCCTATAAAGAAAAAGTATGGCTAAATTCAACAACAAGGCATAAACAATGTAGAGTGGTTACTTCTAACAATGAAGTCTTAGGTTGAAAGAAGAATGATCCTGTTTGACAGAGATATAGATTTGGCTTGTGGTGACATTTTCCTGTTGATGTACATTTAGTCTTTATCAATGATAAATGAACTTGATTGATTTTGTTCTTTATTGATGGTAAATAAACTCTACAAATATATCCTACAAATAAGATTACTCTTCAGAAATAATCAGTTTTCTACCATTCTACCAGAGGTTCAATCAGTGCCAAAATCTAACCATTCACAAGATTCCCAAAAGATCAGACCAGAAAAGATATGACTGTAAGTGACCATATAGAGCCTTAAAACCACATGAAACCAAGTCCCTCCAGGCTTGAAGTCTTTATGTTCAGCTGTCCTTCTTCCAAATTCTTCTTCATGGCATATAGAAAGCCAATCAAAATATTACAACATACAGTGTGTTTTAGCTAAAAGGATCATCTACTTATGAATGATGCCCCCTGAGATGGTAACTGAAGAAAATTAAGTTTGGAAAGGATTAACTCGTTCAATCTTCATATTTTATAGCTGTGGAATTTGAAGACCAGACAGATTAAATGACTTGCCCAAACACACACAACAGTCATGGAGCAACTGTGGGGCATACGGGGATGAAGTTGGTATGTATATAATCCAAGGAAGACTATTTACCTGAATTTCTTATGTTGGTGTTGTTCAGCTTGGAGTCCTTAATTACCAAGTGCTTAATCCATAGAGTAGGAGCTGTGATTTCTGGGGGTAAAAAAGAAGACAGAAAAAGTCTGAGAGTATGTGACTTACAGTGTCACCCTAGGATTTCTATTATCGTAGCATTTTTTAAAGCCTAAGGCACAGTCTCCCTCACTGCCTATCTACCTGGTTGCAGTGGCCTCTCCTTTCCTAACAAGGGAAGCTCCTCTCCCCACCAACTCCTAAGGGCTAACCCAGGCACCCTGTGCCAGGAGGCAGAGTGGGCAGAGTCCAGAGGCTCTGAGCCACTCCATCCAGGAATAAAAATATTATCCCAGGAGGTAAGGAACAAGGGCCAAGCCAAGCCCTGCTCAGCTGCTTCCCTGTGAGAAGATTTTAAAGGGGATAAATCAACAAACAAATGCCAAACAAACCACAGACACCATTTTAGAGGAAACAGCTAAGCCACAACAGATTCAGCTTGCAGAGACTCTGCTCCACAAGGGAAAGAAAATAAAGGCTCTAATGTGCATTTCCAACCCTTTCTAATGGGTTCTCACTGAACAGAGACTGAGTTCCTCTGTCCAGAGAGTACCAGGGTGCCCCCAAGCTCTCCAGGACATGCGTCACCCTGTGGACAGGAGGTATGGGAATCCCAGATGACCCTGAGCATACTGTGGAGTGGTAAGGTCTTCAGTGAGGGTTTTGGAGAGGTCTCCCAAGATGGCAAGGTCTCCATTTCCCAACAGATCCCACAGGTCCCAGACTTGTCAATGATCTAGGACCCTTTGTGGAACATGGAGACAGTGTGAACTTCCATGATCCACAAAGGATCCTTCTAAATAAACTGGTTGCAATCAATATCTCATACTTCAATCCTTTTGCCCAGAGCTGAGCCTATGATAGGGACACCCCTAGCACAGTGCCTACTTTTTATTTCTCTCTCTCATGGACTGGACAGTCTCATGGACTGGACATACTCAGGTGAGAATGGCTAAAAATGTACTGCATATTCCACCAAAACCTTGTTGGACTTTCTAGAAATCACACTCTGCCAGATGTCCTTCTCCTTCTCAAGGGAATGTGGAGTGCTCAGTAACACACACCAAATAATACAGGCCCTCAGCAGCTCCTCCCTGCACTAGGGCCCAACCTTCTGCATCTCATGCCTTCTACCCACTCCCCACATCTCCGGAGAATTCCAGCTTCTATTTTACCACCAGCTACTGCTACTTCTCTTGACCTAGAATTTCTTCTCTCCCAAATGTCTTGACTCAACTCTCAAAGTCCCTATAACTTAGCCAACCCAGGCCTACTAACCCACCTGCCCCCTGCTGCACTGCTCAACACACCCCATCCTCACCATGTTCCCTCTGTCCATGCCAGGCACCTGCCTGCAGCACACTGATTCCTCCCTCCACTTCCAAGACTCAGACCTTCATAGAAGATTTCCCCAGACCATTCTGATCTCTTTCTTCTATAAATGTCTATTCCACAAAAAATTGAGACCATATTATTTAACAAATAAAGCTCTCTGATAGCTCTAGCTATCTTGAGAGCAAAGGCTCACATTTGCACACCTCCCTTTCATCCCTGAGGGTCTCACACAGTGCTAGGCACAGAGTGGGTGATTGGAAGTGTTGATTAGTTTACTAAAGGCCTGACTTCCTCAGTCATGATTAGCAACTCAAAGGGTCTGTCCAGGCTGTGGTATTGTTGGACATCAGGAGATAGGCGGGAAGCCTAAGGAGAACAGAGGGCCTTTCCAGAAGTGGAGAGTGTACCAGTTCTTTGGAGAATTTGCATTTTTTAAAAAGTTTAGAACAGCCCGGTTGACACTGGGAAAAACTGAGATTAAAAAAGAAAATAATAATAGTAGTAGTAAAGCTCAAACAAACATGCCAAGTTAAGACCTTCCTCAAACCTGAAGAGGTGGGGGTAGAACCAAAGTCAGCAAGAACACGAAGGCTTACCATCTCCATCGAACACTGGCTGAGTCTCCATCGTGGGTGTAGGCTTGGACCCATCATCTGAATTGAGGGTTAAAAAGAACCGAAAAGAGACTACCATTATTGAGGTAAATACTATCTACTCTCCAGCACTGTTGAATGGTTGGGGTTTGTATGTGGCCCGGCCAAGTCCCAATGAATAGACCAAAGAAGAAGAAATGAAAGAAGAAAAAAGCAAGAAGGAAAGAAGAATCACAGAAAGACACCAACAGTAAACAAATCCAGGTGTGTGCACACCGTCCCAAGATATATCAAAGGGGCCTACAGTTTTGTGGCTTTGGAGGAGCTTTTCTCATAAACCTGAGGACACCAGGTTTATAGACTGCCAGCCCTTGTTCATCCTTGCAGGAAAGTTAAGGGGAGAAGTCTCTCTCAGCAGCCTTAAATTTTGGCCAGGCATGATAGGGTAAGGTTGGCATCCCTTAAATGCATCAAATTCTGGTGACCCCAGTTTCTTTCTGCCCTCTTGTGAAAGGTACAGCTCAGTACCTTTTTCAAGTAGCCCTGATTAAAGAGCTTAAGGACAACAAAAGACCAGGGTGCTCTTCCCCTTCCAAACTCCTGGCAGTTTCTTCAACTCACCTAAAAAAGATGAGACGGTGGAAAGGACCGTTCACTTTCCAGCAAACTGAGCTAAAGACAATTAGGAATCCTTAGAAGAGTTTATCTGTGAAGCAGCACACACCCCAACTCCCAGCAAGAGGAGGTGCAAACAAAATAGGAGAGGATGTGGGAAGTTGCAGAATTGCTTGGAAATTCCTAACACAAATGATGGGAACAGAGAGCACCTAGCAAGCAAGCCCCAGTGCCTACTGTTCCAGTGGTGTTGGCAGCTCCCTTTGCAGAGCAAGAACCTCCACAGGTCAGAAGTTAGCACAGACTTTTTTATTCATCTTCCAGGACTGCATTATTTTCAGCAAGGCCCCCAAACCTTAGCATAGAGCAGTATTTTGCAGCCCTTTTTCTATTATCACCCATGAAAGGAGCACTTTCAGACAATTTTTTCCTAATCACTTCTCCCGTGAAAGTTTAAAAGCACAAATAAACTGTATATATATTTGTGTTTTATATGTTAAAAGTGTAAGGTTTTTTTTAAAACTTCCAGGAAATGATTGCACTCCCTGGTGAAGGCTGGAGCAGGCATCATCTTTTCCTCTCTTTAGAATACACAGGTTAAAGATTTCTTTTCTGTTTTCTCCCTTGGTGGGGTGAGGGAAGGAGAGCACTGTTGTCTCAGATGGTTTGATGACTACACCATCCCTCTCTTCCCAAGACCCCCTAGAGGCCTTTCACAATGGAACACTACATACTCAGAGCATTAACTATTTATGGAGAATGCAAATTCTCGGATAGTGTCTGCAATGCAGGTCAGGCCATCAATAACAGCAACACTCCCACCATTTGCAGCCCCAGTACCTTTGGCCAAATTTCCTGCATTCTATCTGGGGAGACAGAAAGAATAGCGTCCTGATCTCTTTTTCGCATTAACATCTTCCCCTTGGGATCTTAAGATTTGAGAGCTATGGAGACCCACACCCTTGCTAGAGGCTGAGGCCAACAGCTGAGCCCAACTCAGGTGAAAACTAACCCTGCTATTAGTCTCCAGCTGACACCATGGCCCAACTCTCACAGGGACTGAAGCAATTCTGAACAATCCCAGGGAATAAGACACAGCAAGAAATGAGGAGTGACTATCCTGGGTATCTTATTTGCTTCAAATGGGAGTCCAAAACAGGCATCTTTTGATGCCAAACTGTGTGAGTTTGATCTGGAAATCATTGAGGGAGAATAAGCACAGAACAGAGCCACACAATGTCATTTTTTTAAATAGCATCACTTCCCTTGACTCTATTAACACCTCTTTCCATTGAGTTCAGTGAGCCACTGAATGAAGTCTTTTGGCAGCTGCAATGAACATTTGGTTGCGCCTGCCGGATGCAGAATTCACAGTCTAAACAGCCCAGCACAGAGTGCTCAGTTCCTCCACATGGGGTGGCTTCATTTTAGGAGACTTCCAGGCTACCAAAGGCAAAGTGAGAAATCAGACATTCCAAGAGGGACAAAGGTGAGAACCCATGTGCAAAATGGCTCACACAGCACTTTTATATACAACATATTCATTAAAATCCTCCCACAATACAAGAGCTGTGTTTCTTCTCTGGAGCAAAATAACTGAAAACATGCTGTTTATTTCTCCTATCATCCAGCTGAGAGCCTGCAACTGCCCACCTGCTCCAATCATCAGCAAATCTGTGCTCAAAGAGAGCAAAGAGAGTTTCCTGGGGAAATTTTACACTTTTGCAGGTCAAGAACTTCCACAGATTGTCCAGATGTAGGCACAGAAGCCCACAAGGTATGAAGCCACGTGTAGGGAGGGAATATTCCTACAAGGTAAGGTCACCGAGGGTGAAGAGATACAGCTGTTCTGCCACAAGGGAGGCCCTGAATGGAAATCTTTATGAAGTGAGAAAAGACAAGGTGCCCTGCTGCCAGGAGCCACCTGTGCCCAAAGGCTGGGAATCCTAGCCAAAGCCAACAGGACCCTCTAACCATCATCTCCGGGCACCTGGGCACCTGGCTTCTGACCCAGTAAATAAGCACACCTCTTCTACCAAACACAGGTCCAAGGCCAGCGTCCAAGGTCCACATCAGTTCTGCTTCCAGGCAAGCCTTGGAGCAACACCAGGCCCCACACTGAGCCATTGGGAGAAAGTAAAGTTTCTGCATGTGCCCCTGACCTCCAGTCCCAAGTGGAGTCACTCTCCAGTTCCCACTTTACACCCAATAAGTTGGCTAATCTGAACCCCTCACTTTACTTCTCTGGACAGCAATATCCTCTTTTCATATTGAAGGCCTACCAAGCCTCTGGACACTATTTAGGTATAAAAACTTTAAAGGGCTATTAAATGGGAATATAATTCCATGATGGCTAACCATAAAGCAAACCTTACAACCCAATGACAAACAACCTTATTTTAAAATGGGCAAAATATTTGAATAGACATTACACTAAAGAAGATTTATGGACAGCTAATGAATACAGGAGAAGATGCCCAACATAATTAGTCACTAGGAAGGTGCAAATTAGAACCACAATGAGATACCACTAAACACCCAGCAGAACAGCTAAAATTAAAAAGATAGATAATACCAAGTGTTGACAAGGATGTAGGGAAACTGGAACCCTTGCTCATTGCCTGTGGAAATGTACAATTGGGCAGCCACTTTGGAAAAGAGTTTGGCAGTTTCTTTAATAGCTAAATGTAAACTTTTCAAAACCCAAATTCTACTCCTAGAAATCTACCCAAAAGAGTAAAAACATGTCCACACAAAAGACATGCACACAAATATTCATCATAGCATTATTCACAACAGCCTTAAACTAGAAACAATCTAAGTGTCTGTCAACCAGTGAACAGATAAATTGTGTGATGTATCCACACAATGGAATACTATTCAGTAATTAAAAAAAATTAATAATTAATACATCTGATTACATAGATGAAAAACCTCAAAAGCATTATGCCAGATGAAAGAAGCCAGATGCAAATATTACGTATTGCACAATCCTATTTATCTGAAATGTCTAGTTTTAAAGCTTAATTCTATAGAAACAGATCAGCGGGTGTCTAGGGTTGGGTGGAAGTGGAATATAACTGTAAATGGGCTCAAGGTTTCTTTTGGGGGCGATGGAGATGTTCCCTAGTGATAGTTGCACAACTCTATGAATTTATTAAATTCACTGGATTGTATACTAACAATGGGTGAATTTCGTGGTATGTAAATTATACTTCAATAAAGTTGCTAAAACAAAAGAGGGGGAGTGCCAAAGTTGTCACAAATAAATCATTTGGCAGCAGCAGTTAAATTATTTGAGCAATCCTTACTTTGGGGAAAGATTCTTCCACATATTTTAAGATACATCTGAAATCTGATTACATAGATGTATATGATGATTTGATGACAATGATTATTCTCACAGATTATTTTGGACCTGAAATAGTATGATCTTATTTCTTTTTAATATTATTAATACTCTTCTAGACTAAGGGGAAGGGGCTTAACACTGAACAAAGCCAATGCAAAGATTATCCTTCCTTAAAGATAGGAGAAGAAAAGGAAATTTGGAAGTATTAAAAGAAATACATAAATAAAGCAAATCTGCAAGAATTTCTCAAGGATGATGTCAAACTTAACAACCATAATAGTATTAGCACATTTTGTAACACTCTGTTTCTGTCAGGTGGCTTTCCTAATCTATTCTCACCACCAGACAGGGGGAAGAAATCACTAGGCAGATAAAGAGAACTGAGTCTCAATGCAAGTAAGTGATTTGCTCAAGGTCCCAGAGGCAAGGAGCAGCTTTGGAAACTGCCCAGACCCAGAGCCATGGCGTTTGGCCTTCCGGGATTCCCCACCCCCAATCCTTGCAGGTGCAGCCCCCGCATGGGCTCTGTGAGCCTTTACAGACAGTGGGTTTGTGTGACAGCACAATTCCTTGCCCTGCGAGAAGGCCTGCCCCACGCACAGACAGCTGGAAGTCACTTCGACCCCCAATGACACCGTTCAAAGCCTCCTCTGTTTGGCTTTTTGATTCCTGATTGACATTCGCTGGCGAAGAGAGATAAATGCTGGGCTGAGGACAATGTTGATCTGCTCTGACTATTCTCAAGGAAAGACTTTTCAGAATAACAAACAAAACAAAACAAAAACCCAAAAACATTGGTGTGCTTAAGGGACTGAATAGAGCCCAAGAGGTCCGGGAAAGTAGGGCCGGACCTTTCAAGGGGCTGGCAAGTCCATTGAGGAGTTAATTGTTTGAGTGTACAATGAGTTTATTCTGACCACATACAAAGAGCTTTCTCTTCCAGGTCCTTCAAAAGCAAATGTCTCAAAGGGGCCAGAGTAGGAATCTGTATTAATGGCATCTCTTGAGGTCTCTGAGACTGAGGAGCCTTGGAGAATGAGGAAAAAGAAACCACCACCCCCATTCTGAGTTTCAGAAGGACTCTCCATAATCCCAAGTCCCCTTCGATTCTTGGGCTCTTCCCTCACATCCTTTTAGGCTACTATTGTCTATCCTTAAAAATATATATATAAACTTCAGCCTGAGAAAAGCACTGGAAGGTTCTTCCTTTTGAAGGGACCACATTAACACTAGAGCGACAACCCCCCTCAGCACGTGGCTTAGCACCATGCAAAAGTGGAGATTCATTCTGGGCCTCACAAGGAGACAACTGTACTTGTTTGCAAAAGTCCCTTAAGAACCTGGTCTGAATCCCACCAGGAGGAGGATGAAACGTCAGTCAATGTCAGCATTCCCTGAGATGCATACCCCCTGGCCTGTGAGGCTTGGAATTGCACTGTGTGCTGTCCCTGCACTGATCGGTGAGAGCAAAAGTGATCTGTGCACTCAAGGTCCTTTCCAAAGCAAGAGGTCAATGTTCCACATTCTGTTTACCCACCTGTGCATTCCCTCCCAAAAGTGAAAACAAACTTAAAGCTGTCTTTTTGCCTTGAATCTCACATGTTTCTTTCTGCAGGCGCAGGGTCCATGCACTGGGCCCTAGGTGAAAGTTCCCCAGCTGTTGTCATAGGAGCAACATGGCCCTCAGAGATGGAGATAAGGGGTCAGAAGTGGCTCCAAGGCCTGTCCATCTCTGTGCCCATATCCCTGCCTTTCTCTAAATGGCGGGGCCACAGCTACTTCTTAGCTCACTTAGGCAAGGGACAGGAAGCAAAAGGATGTATTCTCATTGGCCTGGCATCCTCTGAGCCCTCTCACCTTTAGGGCCCCACAAAGGCACAAATCAGGGGGCTCAAGAACTGTGCAGTAGGCTCTGCTCACCTCAGGCAGCCCCTCCAGGGGTCTTGGACTCTGGTGAAAGGAGCTATCTGCTAGGATTGCTTGTGTAGCAGGGAACCTGCCTAATCTCCCCTATAGTGGTGACAACTTCTTGGAGCTTCTAGAAGTCTATTGCACCCCTAGAAGGCTTGGCCTCCACCTGAAGATGACCTCCATAATAATAAGTTAAGAATTAGAATGTGAGCTCCACTAGGTGAGGCCAGGGCCCTTACTGTTTGACCCACCATTGGGTTCTCATTCACTATAGCAAGCCTGGAATTTAGTAAGTTCTCCACAAATATTTGTTGAATAAAAGAACTGTGAATAAAATGCCAAAGATTACTTAAATGCATCTATGACCAGAAGGCTTTTCAGATCCCTAAATCTCATTTTCTCTCCAATCCTTGGAGACAGGCATATGGGAGGGACTGAAAGTGCTCCTCATGCACTAGTGCTCTTCATGCACTAACTCTCCTTAACAGACCCTAGAATAAGGGCCATGATGCAGAGTGGAGTAGATGGAGCCAAGGGGTAGAGGCGGCGAACTGCTGCAGAGAGGGGGCATCGTGCAGCGCAAGCACTCAGGCATACTCATGTGCACCCCTTTTGCAGCTGATCTTTGCAAAGCTGGTATAATGACATGCCAGACTTGGTTGTTGAGATGGCTCTGGGGCATCAGTAAGCAGCAGCAATGTGCATGCAGAACACAGAAGAGCTGCTTCTTGTGGGCCTGGAGCCAGTGGCCCTGCCTCAACGACACAGAAGCAGAGAGCAAGGGCTTTTTTTTTTTTTTCTTGGAGACAGTCTCACTTTGTTGCATTCAGTAGACTGCCATGCATCAGAGCTCATAGCAACCTCAATCCTCTTGCTTCAGCCTCCCAAGTAGCTGGGATTATTGGGACGCACCACAACACCTGGCTACTTTTAGAGACCCGTTCTCACTCTTGCTCAGGCTGGTCGTGAACCCCTGAGCTCAAGCTATCCACCCGCCTCAGCCTCCCAGAGTGCTAGGATTACAGGTGTGAGCAACTGAGCTCAGCCAGAGCAAGCGCTTCTTTGCAGAGAACGGCAACATGAGCAGAAGCCAACACCGCAGAGGTCATCAGCTGCCTACCTCCATCCAAATCCATCCCAGGCTGGTGGGCGATCAGACCTTTGCCTTCCAGGAGCAATGCTGAGAGATCAACAACTGATCCAGCACCCCACCCCACCACAGGTGCCAGGGAAAGAGGGGAAAGAAAGTAACTGGGAAGAAGATTGAGTCGTGTGAGCTGGAGTGACATTCCATGTGTGGATGACCCTCAACAGCCAGCCCAGCGCACCTTTCCCAGGCTTGGCACTATGAAGCAATATGTGCCAGGTGTGCCAACATCAGGAAGAAGGGGGGGCAGATGCTCCCCTTTATCTGAGATGCACCCACCCATCACCCCTGCCTTAAGCTTGCCCCGCAGGGCTGCTTGATCCCATCACTTGAGCGACAAGGTCTCTAAGTTGGCATCAACCTGTAGATCTGGCTCCATGAGAGAGTCTAAAATTAGAGACACAGACAGGGACCTTGGAGAAATAAATGTCACTCACTCTTTACTTGGAGCACATCTATGGAACAGCCAGTGGGAGAATTTTTAAAATAAGTCTCTGCAAATTAAAGATGGGTTGGATTTTGGACATTCTGCCCTTCTCTATAACTGGCTTGACAAATACAGATGCCCATGCAGAAAATGTAAGCAGAGTTTATCAATGCTTTCATTTTTCTCTCACCTTCCTTAAATGACTAACTCCCAGAACTCTTATAGGAAAAAAGCAAAGGGCAGAAAACTACTGAGGATCCTCAGCTTTCACCTGCCATTTATCATAGCATCACCCTGCGGCCTCTGCAATTCTGGACACTCAGAAGACAAAAGCTCCCAGAGAACTGCCAGAAACCATTTTACCAGTGCTTTCCCATTTTCTCACAGTGAATCATTTTTCACGACCATCATCCCCACTTCACCCTACCCAAGCCTCCAAACTTCCCTCCTTGAACGTCACAAGCAATGAAGACTGGGCCCAGCCCCTAACTTTGAGTTCAGTTATCCCAAGAGCTCCTCAAACCACCTGCAGTGATTAGCATCAAGACTCAGAAAAGAGGTATGTTGGTAAAACCTACAGGCCTTAGTACAGTTGGGGAAGGCTGCTCAGGATAAGTTCCTGACCCCTAAATACATATCGCTTCCCAGTTACTTTTCTTTGGACCACTTCAATGAAAACCAGAACTTAACCTCTGTCTATACCTCTGCAGCCTTCTGCTGTTTTAGCAGCAGATTTTTGAGGGTGCAGGGGCTATGTGAGGCCCTCTTCCTCTCCTCAGATATTCCTCTCTGGCAGGAATAAAACATGTGTGATAATAATAAAACACATGTGAATGCACGTGTGTACCACCCCCAACACACACACACCCTACATCTCTCTTCAGAGGTGGAGAGGGGAGGGGGGACAGCCAGGATGGGATTGCCCCAGATCAATGGATATTTGAAACTCAAACACATGGCCCAGGACCCACACCGCACGTGTTAATTACCACATATGTGCCCATAAAGGAGTCCGTTAAACACAAGGGGCCCAAAGAACAGAGTGAGGAGAGGACATTCCAAGGGATTAAGTAAATAGTCTGAAGTTCTGACCTCCCTCCCCTGCTGAAGCACGTGCATCTGGGTAAGATAACAGCCTCTGCCCCCTCCCCCACCTCTTCCCTCAGCCCCGCACCTGCGGACTCCAGGCCTCCCATTGGAGACAAGCCGGCAGTGACCTGCTACCGACTGGCCTCCTCCCTCCTGCCTTCCTCCTGCTGTCTCTCTGGGCCTCCTCCCCCAGCCTCCTTTCACTCTGCCTTTCTCCTTCTCTCCTTCAGAATCCAATTCCTGGCTGGCAACCAGACTCTCTGTGGTCGCACAATATGTCTTTTCATTCCTTCCAGGCAGAGAGAACCAATTCTTCCAGCCCTGTCAGTGGAGCACATTCAAAAAGGCAAGAGGGAAGGGAAAGAAAAGCCTGGGTCCGGTCCTTGCCCAGCCCCTCACCCCACCTCACCTCAGACCTCTGGCTTCACCTCCCTTCCTGCCATCCCCTCCCCTACACAGGGGCCCAGGCCCAGCATCTCTTTGCAGCAGCCTCAGGGAGGCAGTGCCCTCAAGGACAGCCCACGTGTGGGCACGAGCTCAGACAAGGGGCCTTTGTGTCTTCCCACCTGCTGCCCTCCAGAGAGCACATTCCATTCTTAAGTGGCGGCTGAAAGAGGAACCTTGGCGGGTTGACACAGGATATTAGGAATGCCCTCTCACACCCTGTTCCCATTTAAACCTCGGCTTCCTGGACAGGTGTGGCTTCAGGTGGCCTTTCCTACAGGTGGCCCGAAACTGCACTGCCCACAGCAGACAAAGAAAAGAGGATCCAGGGCCTAATCAGATCCTCCAAAGCAGAGGGGAAAAGAGTCCTTAGAGAGAATTCAGGACTCTAGGGGACAATCAGCCCCGGCTCTCCCCACCTGGCCCCATCCTGACCTATGCATCAAAGAGGACTCCTCTGAAGAAACATCTGGGAGGAAGAAACCCAGCCAGGGCAGGGGAGCAAAGAGCTGGGGACTGACAACAACTCATGCCTCTAAGACGAGGGGTCGGATTCTACCCCTCCTTTCCTGCATTGCCCTTGAAGGAATCAGGCTCTGGTCACTGACCCCAGGGCTGAGAAGGAGCAAAGCATGCTCACTGCTGCTTATTTAAGCTGACATCCCCCGCCCCTCTGCCTTCTTCCTGCTAGGCCAGTCTGGGATTTCCATGAGTCTCTCACTGCTGCCCGCCGGGTGAAAAGCCACATCAACCTGGAGGTACTTCTCTGTCCAGTTTAAGAGCCCAAATCCCACAGATGGTGCTAAATATAAAGCTTTATCCTCTTTCCTATAGTCTCTCTTTCTTCCTCAACTTGTATTTTTTAATTTGCTATTTAATTCAGCATTTATTCAGACTTTATTCAGTACCCTTTATACAGCTCCCCTTAGAAGAACGTTGGAGGGGAGTGGAAATCTGGGTGGCCACTTTCACAAGATTGCCATCTTTTCTTTCTCACTACCAGGACCTCATACCCAGGAACAAAGATGATGTTCCTGAAGATTTCAGCTGCCACAAGCAAAACTGAAAGCAACTCTCTTTCCCAACTCACTACAAAAGCACCATTCAGGGTCAAGTCTTTGCAGGAAAGAACCATCAACACTCATGGCTGTCCCCCACCCCTGCCCTGGGAAGGATCTGAAAAGCTACTTGCTCTCTCCTTTTCACCCATTGACTCATTTTTGCCCAGGGAAAGAGGGGCCCCCCATCTGGCCCAGTGGTCCAGGCTTTCTGGTGGGTGGTCTCACCATGTTCCACTTCCATATCTTCTTGAAGCACCTGTATTTGGGCAGCAAGTTCTCCAGATTCCTATCTCCTGCATTGAGAAGGGGTATCTTTGCCTCTTCTTCCCATCCCCATGGCATAAGCACCCAGGACAGGGCAACTACATGTTAGGACCAGCCTTTGACCTTCATGATAACCCTCAGCAGGCCCAGCTGTCCACATGGACTCTGATGAGCCTGTAGTTCCTAAGGCTGTACTGATGCAGGTGGGAAGCCTCAAATCCAGCCTGCGATGGGAGTCCTCAAGTGCTTGCGCATGGTAAGAAATGCTTTGCACCCAACCATCCATTCTTTGTGTGTTGACCTGGAGGTCAGGAACAGGGAATCTTAGGCCTCAAACTGTGTTCTGCATAGGAAATTATGATCGGCATATTCCAAAGACCTACTGCTCGTGGCAGCTGGTCCATGAAAAAGCACTCAGACAAATGTTGGCTATATAATGTGTACAGCTCAGTGGAAAGTGAAAATGCATGAGACTTTGTTCAAAAAGCAGGGGGAAATGCTATAATTTCATTACAGGTGCTAAAATATAAAGCTTGATCCTTTTTGATATAGTCTCTGTTCTCCCTGAAGTTGTTGTTGTGTTTTTTTAATTTGCTATTTAATGCTGTTCTAGGTTAAAAAAAAAAAAAAAGTTAAAATTTTATGTATGCTATGCGCCTTCTACATCACAAAAGGCATATACTAATGGGTAACAGGGCTCAGCAGTGGACACTCAAATTACATGTATTTCCCCTGCTGGTACACATCTTCATTGTCCCATGGGACTCAAATACATAGGTATTCAGGACAACAGCTACACCAGGCATATGCCCAACCTAGCCTTGGTGAAGAACTTGGGAGTACAGGAGCAGTGATGAAGGAGGATCTGTGGGGAAACAGCTCCAGCAGCTCACAGAACAAGACAGCCAAGGGCAGAGGTGAGCCCCTCTGCCTTCCTTGCCTTCTTTGGCTTAATTCTGGCTATACTGGTGTGACAGACTGAGCCACCCCAGGAACCAGGATGCCCGGGGCTCACATTTTCTAAAGGCCCCTGCAGCTCTGGGCTCTCTGCACCCCCCTACCACCAAAGACATCCTGGGAGTGTGGCCTCCATCGCTGTGTGAGCCTTACTCACCTCTGGGGCTTTTGAAAGGAAACACGGAATAAGGGTGGAGACGACCTTCAGTGGGGCACTTTGCGCTTTTCCCCCAGCCAAGCTCCTTCTACCTTTCCTAAGAACTCCTGCTCAGACTGGCTTGAGAAGCAAACATTTAGATAAAGCATGAAACTCCACTCACCTTTCCTTCCAGAGTTACCCTGGCTCAAGGGCTTGTCAGTGACTGAACCTTGGGTGAGAAGGGAAACAAAAACAGCCAGTCAGAATGCATTGCGGTTGGTTTCTTTCAAAGAGTTGGCAAAGCCTCATGTTATGAACACATGGTCATGTATATATGCATTGTATACACATCTAGGGATATTATATACAAAGTTAGTACCTACACACATGTCGAGTGGGGTTTGTTTAACATCAATGTCACTGATAACCCAGCACTGTTGAGATGAACTATGATTTCCAGGTTCCCTGCAGCAGTCTTAACCAGATTTTTATAACATTCCACATTCACGTACCTCCCCTGTTGAACCTTCCAGTATGTATCCCTCACCTTCGCATCCCATCTCCCCACCTTCTCATCAACTCTATGGTCTGAGCCACATCCAGACAACAGGGCCAGCTGAAAAGAACTCCCACCCCCTAACCCTGCACTACAAATACAATGATTGACATCCTTGCTGGTTAGGACAGGAAATCAGCAATTTTCCATCTGCATTAAGTAGAAAATTGTTGGCCCAATTGTACTGAATGGGACAAAATAGTCTGAGGCATGGAAACAATTTTCTAGACACAGCCTGTTCCTCAAGGAGGGGGCAGTATGTGTGTTTGGCCAAACATTTGTCCTGCATATCCTGGCATCCTCCTGTCCTGGCCTCATGGCACCTGTCTTCTCCATGAAGCCCAGCCCCGACATATGCAGGCCGTAGCCAGCGCATCCACAGAGGGGCATCTGTGGAGTCCACCAACAAAAGAAAAGAAAGAATCTATATTTCCCCTGTCCATATCATGCTCCTTCTCCATATACCAGTTTTGTGAGAATTCAATTGCATTACCTTGCATGGCTTGTTTCTAGTGCATTTGTTTGCTTTAAATGAGACTTTCCAGGTCATTTGCTAATTCCTGCCCCTCTCCACCCCAACCCCAATTAAGGTTTCCAGTTTCCATGTAAACCACAATAAAGTAAACTTCCTTTTTGGGTCTGCAAATTTTGGTTTCCTGATGTAGCTTCTTACTGCTCTTTCCACTTACTTTCCTCTTTATATAGCAAGGCAAGTAGAAATGAATAAATTTTGTGGAAAAAAAATAAATTAGGAAGAGAGAAAGTTACAATAACAAGACCACTAGACTCTGAAATTTCCCATATATTCTAGCATAACATTTTATGCTTCGTTTACAGTTAAAATGAAAAATAAGTAACTCAATAAAACCCTATGCACACAGATATAAAGAAATATGAATCCTCTTCCTCTACCAGGAGCCTTAGTGTTTTCTGTATTCTTTTCTGTGAATAAATTCTGTCTTACCACTAGGGGGTGAGGGGAAGCAATGTAATGAAGAATAATAAAATACATGTTAATTGAAAAAAAAGAAATATGAATCCACTGATGAGTGAAATGGGGTTTTTGGAAAACGGCTGAGCCACATAGTGAATTAAGAAAGTAACTCAGAGTCCCTCACTCTCTGAGTAGAGGTGGACAGTGTGGGGCTGTATAAATCCATAATCCACAAGCCCATGAAACTGACCTAAGAGCAAAATTTCTCTATGCTTACAAAGTGGGGAATAGAAAGGACTTAACTTTAGCTATAGAGTAACCCAATAGATCACTATAAACCAGTGGTTTCCTAACCAGTCTAATCATCAGAACCACCTGTTCATAAAAATAAGAACTTCAGGTCTCACTCCGGATCACTGGATCAGAATACACAAGAGGGAATCTGGGTTCTTTTTAATTCCCTGGGCTTTGCTGATGACCCACCAGATTTAAGAGCCTCTTATGAAAGTTTTCCATTATTCTACATTGCATTCTTCCAGGGTAGTAAATATGTGGTAAACAAGTCACCACTCTCCTCTCCTATGCCCAAGACAGACATCACTAATTGATCACCACAGCCTTTGACACTGGAGTTCCATGCAGTCTCAAAATCCATCTCAGTAAAGAATACCTTGAACCACTAGCAATCAGAATCAGCACACAAATCAATAACTTATGTGCCCCCTTAGCTCGTAGGATCACAGCCAGTGCTTAGGAAAAGAGCGTTGAACCAGAACATAAACATAATCAATAAATGTAATACACACACACAGGCATATACTGATCTCCACCACCCCGCTGACTACTGAGAGTGTTACAGCAGAATCTTCCCTGACCTGGAAAAGGGCTCATAACCACCACCAACCTTTCAAAGGTTCCCCCACAAGGTACAGGAGACCAACCAAAGGGTCTCCTTCCAACCCTTTTCATTCTTCCCACCCCTCCCTACAGTACCTGAACATACAGGAGTTTTATTTTGCACAGAAGAGCCACTGATGGGCTTCCCATCTGGGGTGACGCACCAGCAGTACCCCGTGTAAGTATGGCACTGCACCTGTTTGGGGAAGTGGGAAGGGAGGAAACCATAAGTCTTGGGTCACAACATCAGGAGCCATTTCCCACACCTTCAAAGCATCATGCACACAGTGTAAGCTGCACCTTTCACCTCTCACCCCCGCATCTATCTCCAGAGTGTCTCTTACAGGTGGACCAGTCAGTCAACAGAATTGATTATGTGTGTGCTGCATGATTGCTATGCATAGCCACAGCCATTTATCTGCATCTTCCTTATGACTTTTCACACTTAATATCTGATATCACACTGAGAAGTGACCATTGTGTTTTTCCAAAGATGGTACATTTTTGCCCCAAGTTCTGGAATACATTCTCATCCAAATTTCTGATCAGTGAATTAATTTGGCAAATACACATAGGTTGATATGACACTTCTTTGACACATCTTTAACAAGTAAAGACAAGTAGTAAGCTTTTCTTCTTTGTCTAGTTTTTCCCAGCATCCACTCCTAACTCTGCCTGACCACTGATCATGTGGCCTTCCTGAGACAAGGGCACGCATGGTGGGCTGAAGGCAAAAACAAAGTCAAGTGTGCCTACAGCTTCTATCTCCAGACGCCCTGCCACACCACTGTGTGATCTTCCCCAAGCCTCCGTGACCAGATCTGACTGCCAGGGAAGGGAAATGAGACTGTTTGCATCCTTCAGGGTAGCCCTTTTTCCTCCTCCAATAGCTGTAACCCCACCTATATCCTCCCACACCATGCCACTTTCCTCTTCCCACCTGCTTTCTGTACTGAGTTCCTACACACACATCGAGGCATACTTCCATGCTTAAAACCCCTCAGGGACCCCCCTTTGAACTCAGGGTAGAGGTCTCACTCATGTGCACAGCACCCCCGGCCCTCCCTGATCTGCTCACATTCCATAGCCTCATTTTAACCCATGTCTCCACACACACCCTCCACTCTGGCCACAGTGAACCCTTTGATGCTTCCAAATATACCCATGTTTCTCATGATTCTGAACCTTTGTTTCAGCTACTGTATTTGCCTGGAATAATAACACTCCCCAGCCCATGCCTAACCCTCTGTACTTATGCCCTCCTTCCTGATACACCTTCTCCTCAAGGCAGTCCCAGCCTTCTCTGCCTCCTTACTGATCTTTCTTCCTCTGACACTCTGCATTCCCCAAATTCACAGCCCTTCCTACAGTGAGCTCTAGCTGCCAATCTGTCTATCCCAAGACTGTGATCTCAAGGACTGCATACTAGTTATCTCCATACTCCTGGCATCTAGCACAATGCCTGACATTTATGGTAGGTGATGAATGGGTTGAATAAAAGCCTGAATTATCATATTTCTTCAAATCATGGTCTCTGTCAATTCCAAAAATGCAACATCAGTTTACACAGCCCCACTGCATTAAATGTTGATCCCAGTTAAAAACTGTACCAACTGCAAACATATTAAAGTGTAGGGAAAATGCACCTCTTGAAATCAAGGATGGATTGGAACTGAGGCTGGACAGTAACTAGTAAGAGCATACAAATCGAGTAGTAAGGCATGGAAAAGAACAAAGTGAGAAGAGATCTAATGCCATGGGTGAAATCCCAGAGTTATCAATGATGCAGAAAAGTCACAGAAAGGCTTCTGCTCTTGTGTGGCTACCAAACACCATAATTCCCCCCAAACAAGTTGTTTCACTGTGGACCTACCCACAGAAATCGGGCTAAGAAAAGAGGGAGGCCCTTGTTCCTGCAGGGAGCTGACTGCTGCATTAATGAGATATTCCTTCTCCCATCTGCGCAAGGCAACTTCATTTAAGGCCTTTACCTAGTACCACCTCTGACCCCCACTTCCTCTTGTGGCCGTGGATGCTAGCTCATATGCTCACCCTGATTAGTATCTCAGGTTAGGTCCGCACTCCTTTCTGAGGAGGCCTAATAGTGGGATAGAAAAGAACTAGACAGACCCAGGTTTGGATCCTGGTCCCATCAGATACAAACCAGACACTTTACTCAGCTCTTTGAGTACTAACAGCATCAAATCCGAAGGGCCCTGGTGAGAAAACCCAGTGCCCAGACCGAGGAGAAGGCTGGACACAGAGTAGCTATAGAAATGATCATGGCCAGCTGTGTCAGGAACATCCAGCAAGCTGGTCTCCTTATGGGCCACATTCCTCTAGTAACCTCCACACGTTTGGGTGGGAAGCACTGCTGGAAACTTGGAGTTGACCCCTTCAGAGTCCATCAGCTTTACAGGGGATATTTCCTAGAGACAACTCCTCACCAGTGGTAGCATTTTAATAGCACCTGGCTGGCTGCTTTCTCCTCCTCAGCCAATAATCACCTCTGGGAAAACCTGTCCGAGGGGCTGAGCTGCCAGGCTGACTCTCAGACCCCTTGGCTCCCACAGCGAAGCAGGCCTCTTTCTCCCTAAGGACTGTGCCCTCCAAATCTAGCACCTGAGGGCTGTGCCCTCCTCTGCCTCAGGGATGCACTGCTGGATTCCACACTCAAGCAAGCTGCAGGGGATGAGCTGATTTGAAAGTTCCCTCCTCTGAGGCATGCACAGACCCCCAGCCAAGGCTCCTGGGGATAAAACTAAATGCAAGAGTTAGTTTCAGGGGATCTAACAATCCTGGAGATCCCAACAGCCACATTCTCACTGAGTGCACCCACTGTACCCCTGAGGACCTGTGGACATTGTCTCCCAGCCCCCAGCTGGCCTACCAGCAACACAGTTCCTTTCTCCTCAGAGCCCTCAGCAATTTCTCAGTCCAGGTTCCAAAGAGCAAATCCCAGATTACAAAATCCTGAGACAGGGAGCTCCTTCCAAGTCCTATGATACTGAAATCAAGTGAGGAATCCTTGCCCTGTTCCTCACAGGCTTGGGGTACACAATGCTGGGCACACCTTATCCCAGGTTTGCTGCAGGGTAGGACAGCCATGAGCAAAAGAAGGTTCATAAGACCCACTACCCCAGGTGTGCCCCAGGGAGGGACAGCTGTGAGCAAAGGAAGGTTCATAAGACCCAGTCAGGGTCTGACTGCTGAGACTGTGGGAAGTGGCCAAGCAAAATCTCTCTGCTGAAGGAGTCTCGGGGAAATTGCCCCATGATGCTAAATTGAGAAATTGTTTGAAAGCTTTTCTGGGGCATTTTCAAGATGTCTTCTTGCAAAAAAAAAAAAAAAAAAAAGTTACTTGGGGACAGACTGTAGCCGGCCTTCTTTAACTTCCAGCTCCACCACTTAACTCCCGCAGCCTTGGAAAGCTTCTGAATCAAACAATCAAACTAAGCCTCAGACTGTCTGCATCTATTTAAAAAGGGAAGGTAAAAGAATAAATAAATAAATAAATAAATAGGGAAGATAATAATGATAATGATACCAACTTCAGTTGCTAGGAGAATTAAATCAGATAATGTAAATAAAGCACTTAGCTCACAGGGTAAATGCCCAGTTAACCTTAGCTATTTATTTTTATTATCATTGTGTTATTTTTTAGCAAACTAATTGTATACTCAAATAGACCAGAGCTAGATTATCTGATAGGGATGAAAGAACATCCTATTCTGAGCAGGCTCAGGGGAAAGAGTAATCTGAAATCAGCAAAAAGTTTGAAAAGTTTGGGTGGAGGAAGGAAAAGTTTATTTTCATATAGAAACTGTTCTATTATTCTCATAGGAGACAAGCAAATCTTCATGCAGAAAAGCAATCAGGATATAAATTCTATAGCATCGGTAGTTTATATACACCCAATCAAGACAAAAATTCAACCTGGCTTAGCTTTCTCCCTTGAAAACTTATTCTTTTAAATTAATAAGTAATATCCTTTGTTCCCCCTGAGGGCCTCAAGTTGATCAACTCTTGGACATACATCTATGGGAGAAACCCAGGCCAAGAGGAATTGATGAGGCAGTTGGCCATTTCTAATACCTGTAGTTCAAAACTCAGGGTGGTTCTGGGCCCCAAAATACCAATACAAAACACTCTCTCTGGAGCATCCCAGGAAGGCTGAAGTGTCAACTGATGGGTCTTCCTTGAGGGACAAAAGTGTTTGCTTATCAGCCTAAGTCAAATTACTCTTTTTGGTGTTGTTACTATACTGCCGAGTGTCACTGGCATCTCCCAAGGTACTTTGAAACAATGTGTTAGATAAGTTTTATCTTGGTTCATATATTTTTAATATTTTTGGCAAAAAGCCCTTTATATAAACACCCCAGTGGTATATTTCAAGTCAAACTCTGTCTGAATTAAGATAAATCTGAAATTATTTTAAGCCTGTTCATCTTCAACATGGGCCCAACTCCTGGACACCTGGAAGAACATGGGAGACCAGCACTCCCAGAAAAGCAGCGAAGTGATGGATGAGGGGAGAGAGGGGCAAACATCAGCTCCCTAGGGAATGCTGATCGGGCGTGACCAGGAGGTGAGCGCTCAGAAAAAAAGAGAAGACAAATTGGCCAAGTGCACAACCCCCAGGTGTTGTGCTCAAAATGGAAAACACCACCTTCTACTTTTACGACAGCTTTTCAATCACAGGATGGCTTTTCAATCACCATAGATGATCTAAAAATATCTGTTATTTCCTCTGGGCCTCAAAGTCACCCTGTGGGTGAGTCCTTTGCAAGAGAGGCGTGGAGAGCAAAGGCTATTTGTTCAAAGGTCATTTATAGTTAATAACAGCACAAGATATTAGAATCCAAATATCCAAATGCTCACAAAATTTCAGACTTGACAGAGCTGGAAAAAAGACATAGAGGTCACCATTCTAACCCAAACGTTTTACAAATGAGGAAATTGAGGTCCGGAGACAGAGAAGTAGCACGGTCCCCAGTACATGGTCCTGGTACGTGGAAATGTCTCAGGCCAGGAGAGGAGGACAGGAGTAGTTCTGTAGTTCTCTGGCAGCTAGAACTTGGGGTAGAGGAGTAAACATGCTCATCATGGAGGCAGTGGGAAGAGAATCTTTCGCTCCAGTTTGAATGAGAGGCCTTTTCTGGAGCAGACAACAGAACCAAGCCTCCACCGGCCTGTGGGCTGCCTGCTTCCCCTGGGCTGCTCTGGGTAGGGGGTTGGGAGTCTTCTGTGGCAGAGGGGGGAACTTCACTGGCCAGAGTAGCTTCTCTGTTGCTCGGTATGTTCCTCTCCTTTCTACCGATCACCCCTCCACCCATGGGAAGCCAGAGATGAAACCAGTCTCCCTGTGTGAGCCCACTTTCTCCTCTTTTTATTCCAGGAACGTGAGGCTACAGTTCCCTCTGCCTTTACTTCTGCCACTTTGACAGACTGATGGTTGGATGCAGCTGGGGTCCTATAAGGTGTGCATAGGAGTTCATGGGAGATGAAGGTGTTCTGTGGCTAAATAACAAAGTTAAAATATTTCTTCACTGCAGAAATTTTCCTAGCCTTAAATCAATTGATGATTTAGTTCTAGGATACCCTAGAGCAACCCTCAAACATTGAACTAGGGGACCGTCTCCTAACTTGTGTGAGGAGCATCTGGTGGCACTGGTGTCCTCTGAAAGACTGAGCGGCGGGTGCAGTTTAATAAACTGCAGGGCCTTGCTGTATTGTTTTGCTTTGCCCAGTCCTGCTATCAGGTAGCTCACAATGCTTGAAATCATTTCCTTCCAGCAATGATCCCTCCATCTTGAATTGCCTCAACACTTCAAGGACAACTGGGATGCCACCCAAGGCATAGTACCCTCTCAGCCCAGGCTTAAATTCTCTCCATTGTGCCCTTTTGTAAATTAGAAAACATGAACCACACAGGAAAGGCTTGACTTAACATTCCTCGTAGCTACTACCACCCTTTTAATGAAGTCACCACTATCCTGTACATGAACACTTCCTAGTGGGAAAAAGTGGCAACTCAAAAGCAGAAGGCCTGAGGATATTTTTCTCCTTGGCAGGGGGAATACGAGACTGGTTTTTTCTTTTTAATCTGCCCATTGCTCCAAGTCAGTTAGCAGGGTCTTTGGAGTAAGCCAATGATGAGTGAAACTTTGGCATCTTGCCCTTCATCCTACTTGAGCAAACCCTGACTTGGTTTTGGGTTAGTATTTTCAGCTGCCCCCTTCTCATTGGGCTGATTCCCTACAGAATGTGTGAGAAGTGGTATTTATCCATGGGCATGTGGCTTCTGGCAGAAGCCTGAGTCTCCAGACTAACTGAGACGGCCACTTCTCCCTCCAGAACATCACTCCCTACCAGAGCTGCAGGATGGCACTGTTGACTGACTTTGTAAGAGATTCCCCCAGAGGGCTTATTAAAACATTGCAGGAACCCTTCCACAGAGCTTCTGGATCATCAGTCCTAGAGTCACCTGGACAATTTGCAATTCTAGCAAGTTCTTTGGTGATGTTCTTGTTGCTCAGTCCAGGGACCACACACTTCGAGAACCACTGTTTCAAAGGAAACATTCCACTTCACTTCTTCTGGTCTTCATCACTAAATCCTAAAGAAACAAGTATTTTTTTAGGTAGGAATTTGGTAACAAGAAGCCTTGAAACTATACTTGGTTTCTCTATTTCTGTTGTTTCAATGACATGGGAATTTTAATGCATAGATATAGTGACTGCAGCATTAAATCTTCTGGGTCACTTCACACATGGAAGAGAGTGTGACTGCCTTGAGAAGCTGGGAAGGGACAAGAAGGAAGGGATGGTGTAATCCTTTTGGTCTGTCTAGCATGAGCTATTCTTGCCTCAGTTTGGAAAAGTTTATCCCACAAATTTCCCTCTCATCTTTGTTCAGGTTTGGCTGAGGATCAGATGTAGAAGGAAAAACATGTAGAAGATTTAGTTGACTGACCTACAGGAGACAAAAAGACGTAAGTACCATCTCCGCTTCTACCTGTGTGACTTTAGTAAAGTCACTTAACCTCTCTGAACCTACCCATGAAGAAATGCTAATGGTACCACCTGGAAGGTTATTGAGAAAATGAGACAAGATATGGAAAGCATCTAAAGCAGTGTCAGGAGTAAGGTATGCACTGAGCACCCACTGATTTCATCTCTTTCCCCTTCCCTTTTGCAGGGAGGATCTGGCCATAGCCTCAAAGCACTGCTGTTCTTGTTGGCTGTAGGCATTGTCTCCTATTCTATGCCAAATCTAGAGAGGCCTGTCTACTGGGGAATGAAGAATTTTCCTGTAAGAGTATTTACTTCAACTGCCAGAATTCAAGAGCTGATGTAGGCAAGCTAGACAATCCTTCAATTTAAAATCCTCCTAAATATGAGCGTCTTGGTCAACTACATTTTTTATGACTTGATGGTATGATATGGTTGCCAGCATGACATTACTTAGAAGTGTTGTGTTTAGAACCAGAGACAACCCTGTTTTTCCCCAGGTTGTCCATGACAACATCTGAAATCTTGTGTCCAGTCTGGGGAAGGACGCTTTATAAAAAGAGCCTTGGCAAACTAGATTTAAAAGAAAGAGGCCAAGAGGAAAGAGACATAAATCTCTACAATATGGGACTGAGTGACAGAATCAAGGATTTCTGCCAGGGCAAAAAGAAAATATGTGTCAGCTAAAAGAGAGAATGTCACAAGGACATAATGGTATTGGTCTTCAAATATTTCTGTGGAAAGTGGATTTGTGTGGATTCTGTAAGTCTCATAACTAGAATTGGAGTCATCTGTTGGAAAGTTTAGAAAGACAGCTCTCCACATTGTGCCCCATGATTGCACCAATGTACACAATTATGATTTAATTTAAAAAAAAGAAAGAAAGAAAGAAAGACAGCTCTCAAGTCAACATAAAGATGGGCTTTCCAACAAAGTTGTCCCTAAATGCATCACGGATTTTGTAGTTGCAGGAATGTTTCCTGTCTCTGGTGGTAATCAAGCAGAAGGTGGAAGACTACTTCAGGAAAAGTTAATTATAAGTGGACCGAGCCTGGATGGGGCAGGGTAGGGAAAGGAGGAAGATAAACCAGGTAGTGCTGAGGTCCGCTTTAGCCCAGAAGGCCCCCAGTTCTACAACCCTGTTATAAATTCCACTTTTGCTGCTTAACAGTAAGGTGGAAATTTATAAACCAGTACCTAATTGTCAGACCATTATTTCAAGTATAGGATGAAGAATCATTTCTTTTTTTTTTTTTTATTAAATCATAGCTGTGTACATTAATGCAATCATGGGATACAATGTGCTGGTTTCATATACAGTTTGAAATATTTGCATCAAACTGGTTAACATAGCCTTCATAGCATTTTCTTAGTCATTGTGTTAAGACATTTATATTCTACGCCTAGTAAATTTCACATGTACCCTTGTAAGATGCACCATAGGTGTGGTCCCACCAATTACCCTCCCTTCACCCATCCTCTCCCCTCCCCTCTCCTCCCTCTCCCCTTTCCCCTTCTTCTTGAGCTATAATTGGGTTATAGTTTTCATAAGAAAGCTATAAATTGGTTTCATAGTAAGACTGAGTACATTGGATACTTTTTCTTCCATTCTTTTTTTTTTTTTTTTTTTTTTGTAGAGACAGAGTCTCACTTTATCGCCCTGGGTAGAGTGCCATGGCGTCACACTGCTCACAGCAACCTCCAGCTCTTGGGCTTCAGCGATTCTCTTGCCTCAGCCTCCCTAGTAGCTGGGACTAC
>CAUYON010115970.1:0-13340 GCA_963573935.1 Arctocebus calabarensis | reverse complement strand
AAATAAACCTGTTAAATTTTTCTGGACAATGCCAGCATTTGGATTTTTTTAAAACAAGTAAATTTCTTATTGACGGCAACTAAATGGTGTTTGTAGCATTTTTATCATACAGTAGATTCCATCCATTCACTATACTTTTCTAACTGAGTTGTCCTACATGCAAGTACAGGTTTTTAATGTTGTCTGTCTTCTGTGCTGTTCCTGTAAGTTTGCTATTAAAATACATTAAACTGTAAAAAAAAAAAAAAAAAAAATCAAATGAGGAAATATATCCATGCCTTTCAGGCAAGTTCCAAGATATGGCAAAAGAAGGGATCTTAGGAGAGGAGAAGGTCTGAAAGCTTTCATTTCCATTGCAGTTTCCTTAAAAAACAAATGACACTTCCCCACCCTGGGCATTTCCTAGCACCCTTTTACCCCTTGGGTGGTAGCCGTGGATAAGATCTGCAATGAATTCCGGGAGATTTCAGGCTGGGATGTCTCTGGCATTTCATTATGCGTCCCATAGAAACTCATTTAACACTGCTGTGCTTTCCCCTGGCCAGGCCTCAGCTTCAGGAAACAAGCCCAGCAATCCCCAGGCATTAGACACCTGCAGGGCAGACTTGGTTTTGGCACATTCTTTGGGTTTCAAAGTCCTCCACCTCCCCTAAGCTGCAGCATCAGCCAGAGCAGATACATAAGATCAGAGCAGGAAGGATGTGAGGAAGTTCTCGCCTGAGGTGCCTGGCAAGAGCACAAGCCTAGGCTCCCAGAGTTGGATGGCTCTGCCTCACAGCCTGCAGCCCACTGACACTTCAAACGCAAGCTTCCTGCCTTCTGGCGTCTGGCGGGAGTGTTCCTGGATTACTTTGCCTAGAAGGGAGGGGAAGAGAAGCTGCAGGTAATACCTGGATTTCTGTGATGCTGTTCTTTCCAGAGGTTCAAAAGATTTCCCCTTCTCTGATCTCCAGTGGCTTCCCTCAGAAATAGAGCAGGGAAAGGAAGACTCTCATTTTCCAGTCCAGAAAATGGGGGTCCCAAGAGGGTAAACAAATAGCCTGATGTCACACGGCAGGACAAGGCTATGATTCTAGTGGGACAGGGGTTTCTTTCTCTAGACTTCATCTGCCCCAACCCTGCTGGGGACAGTGGCCTCAGTGCTGCAAGCTGCCCTTGTAGAGGGGTGAACTAGGCTGTAAGTGTCCACTCAGCCTGTACTGAGGCTTCAGCAGAGGAGAGGAAGAGGACCAACCTGGAGAAGCTAAAGTCAGCCCCCCTTCCCACAGAACAGTGATGACAGGTTGGCCATGAGCCCTGTGGTCCCACCACTGGGAGGTCAGGCAGGGAGGCTGCCAGAACACCGAGGCTGAAGAGGCTCCAGATAATGCAACTGGGGCAGCCTCTGTGGGTGGAAATGACATTTCTTGACTTTAAATAGCTTCACCTCTGGAGCCCTGGAGGCTCAGCAGTGCTATTAATTCTTGGACTCCCAGGGGCTGCCTGGCCCCATCATTCTGTTTGCACAAGTTGTGTAAGATCTCAGGTATTTTTCCTGCCACCCGTCTCCCCCACCTCCCTTCAGGTTTCCTGTGCGATTTCAACAAGGGGTTAGTTTATTTCTAGTCACAGACCTGGGATTCAAGCTGACCACATTCATATTTTGTCCTTCTTACAAGTGATACAGATCAAGTCGACAGCAAACTCTTGAGCGTTTTCTTTGTAATCTGGTGTCTCTGTAATGAAAGGTAATATGTATATGTATGAATGGCAAAAATAGGGGCTGTATCTACATAGGTATGTGTGTGTATGTACCAATTAATTAATTGATTGATTAATCAAGCCCCCTGATTTTTGTTTTTTATAGGTAACACTGGGTACATAGAATAAACAGTTCTAACTGGTAAAACAATTGTTATGGCTCAGCACCTATAGCTCAGTGGTTAGGGCCCTGACCACATGCACCAGGGTTGGTGGGTTTGAATCTAGCCCGGGCCTGCCAAACAACAATGACAACAGCAATAAAAAAATAGCTGGGCATTGTGGCGAGCGCTTGTGTCCCAGCTACTTGGGAGGCTGAGGCAAGAAAATTGCTTAAGCCCAAGAGTTGCTGTGAGCTGTGACACCAGAGCACTCTAGTGAGGGCGACATAGTAAGACTCTGTCTCAAAAAAACCCAACCAACCAGCCAAACAAACAAAAAACCCAACTGTTTCCTTCCTCCTAGACCTGGATGATGATTATTCCACATGTCTCTTGTCCTTCCCACCCTCAACAAGCCCCCTGCTACGTGCCATGTTGAGAATGATGTGGAGGAATAGACAGGTAACTTTAGGAAGTACTCACAGCAGAGGATTGACTGGTCACAGTGGCTGACTGGCTGGTGAAATAAGAATCAGTGATGAGGGTGGCGCCTGTGGCTCAGGGGAGTGGGGCGCAGGCCCCATATGCCGGAGGTGGTGGGTTCAGTCCCATCCCCGGTCAGGGACTGCAGGGAAAAAAAAAATCAGTGATGAACTGATGATAAATACAAAGTATTCATCATGAAAACAGGGAGAACTGTGGAATAGCAAAGATAGGTGTACAGACTTGGGAGAGGCCACCCGTCTCCATTAGGCACTGTGTTTGCTAGTAACAAAGTCCAATGACAGGGGCTTAAACACACAGGGCTTCTTCTCTCACATCAAAGTCCACAGCTCAGGGGCTCATGTGGCAGCTTCATAGAGGAAGTGACTTCTCTCTGCTCTGTCATTCTCAAATTCTCTTCATGATTCCAAATAGCTACAGGAGCTCCACTTGTTACATCTGAATTCCAGAAAGAGAGAAAGGAGGACAGAAGAGCAAAAAGGGCATATGCCCACCCACCCTTCTAAGCCACCCTCCTAGAAGTCTACTGCCACCTTCCTAAGTGTCATTAGCCCAAACTTAGTCATACAGCTGCTACACCAAGCTGCAAGGGAGACCTGGCAATATAGTTATTTTAGCTGGACATGTAGAACAGGGGGCTATGTTACTAATGAAGTAGGGAAAGACTGACAATGGGACCCAATAAATAGTTGGGCACCCAATAAATAGTTGTTGAATCAAATCAGAAGGCAAGATAAGGAACTTCAAAAAGGCATGAAGAGTTTGCAGTAGGGGTGAACCATCCTATTTGAAAGGAAGGAGTGGAACATATATGAAGGGAGGGCTGAACACAAATGCTCTGGTCAGCCAGAGACATAAGAGTTAACCACAGCTCTGTGACAGGCCAGGACAGCCTGGTGAAGAGGAGGAAGAGCAGCTTGCAAGAGAGAAATGACAGAGCATCCTTGATCCTACCACTCTGTGTGGCATCATCTGGGCTTGCCCAGCCTCCCACTGTTGGTCAAACTGTTGGTTCTCTGAAAGCACACATGGCAGCTCCTACCTCTGGGGAGCTCCCCAGGGCACCTGTTGGGACCCCAGGCCTGGCTCTCCCCTGTGCCCAGCCTGGGCATCTCCAGGACATCCATAAGGAAAGCACCTCCCTTCTGCTCCCCAACTCTGATGGGCCCTGCTCAGGCCCTGCTCAGGCCCTGCTCAGATCTGACTATTTGGGTGGGAATCCTAGGAGCTAAGGAAGAGGGGCCATCCTGGGGAGATGGAGCAGGGGCATGAAAGGGGCTCCTCTCCTTGCTGTGTAAACCCTCAAGAAGTTTCTTTCAGAGGATTTATATTGGTGGTTCTCAACCAGAAGTAATTTAGTCCTACAGGGGACACTTAGCCAGGAGTAGGGATATTTTTGATCATTATGATGAGTATGTATGTATGTGTGTATGTGTATGTGTCTGTGTGTCTGTTTGCTATTGACATTTTGTGGGTAGAGGACAAAGATCCTGCTAAATATCCTCCAAAGCACAGAACAGCTCCTCACAACAAAAAATTGTCCAATCCAAAAGGTAAATAGTGGATTCTATTAACTGGATTCTATTAACTGATCACTGGGTACACAGAAATGAACAATCTCGGTTTTACCCAGACCCATGCAAGGTGGATTAGCATCAAGCAAACCATAGACCTCTGAAAAGCCTGTTTAAAATCTAAACTGTAGGTGTCTTACAAGGATACATGTGAAATTTACTAAATGTAGAATACAAATGTCTTAACACAATAACCAAGAAAATGCCATGAAGCCTATGTTAACTTGTTTGATGAAAATATTTCAAATTGTATATAAAACCAGCACATTGTACCACATGATTTAATTTTTTTAAAAAAGGAAAAAATAATAAAGTCTGGGCGGCGCCTGTGGCTCAGTGAGTAGGGCACCGGCCCCATATACCGAGGGTGGCAGATTTAAACCCGGCCCTGGCCAAACTGCAACAAAAAAATAGCCAGGCGTGGTGGCGGGCACCTGTAGTCCCAGCTTCTCGGAAGGCTGAGGCAAAAGAATCACCTAAGCCCAAGAGCTGGAGGTTCCTGTGAGCTGTGACGCCACAGCACTCTACCAAGGGCAACAAAGTAAGACTCTGTCTCTAAAAAACAAAACAAACAAAAAAATAAAATAAGGTCTAAATTGTGCTTATTGTAAAGACTATCATTTATTAACTACCTATAATGCCCCAGGTTCTTTACATAAACTGCCAAGCTTGTCAACACCCATAAGGCGGTAGACAGACAATTGTCATCGTCCATATTTCACATATGAGCAAACTGAGGCTCAGAGGGGTTAGGTAACTTATCCAATAGCACACAGCTAGCACATGACCCCCAAAGCCCACTCTTCATTCACACATGCCTCTCATACTATTACTACATATATCTGCTTATGTGCTCATCTTTTTGAAAGTGCATAACAAATAAAAGAATTCTATACAGCAGACCACTCCATTAACTCCAAGCACCTCCTTCCCTAGCCACTGTAGGTGAATGAGAATTTCTGTTTAAAGCACATAAAGATGTACTAAGAGGATGCAGTTCCTGGAGAAGCAAAGCCAAATGGCCACTAAGAAGACGAAAATATGCTCAAGTTCATTAAGAGGTCAGAGAAATAAAAATTAAAGTATTACTAACAATGAGCTACCTCAAGCTGGTCTCAACAGACTGGTAGAAATCACCAAGGGCTGTACCACCTATTTGCTGCTGGGGTACAAGAATAAAGGCATCCTCATTCCTTGTTGGTGGGACATGGAGTGTTAGACCTTCTGCAGAAGCAATCGGCAGTATCTTCTTCTTCTTTTTTTTTGCAGTTTTTGGCCAGGGCTGGGTTTGAACCTGCCACCTCTGGTATACGGGGCCAGCGCCCTACTCCTTTGAGCCACAGGCGCCGCTCCAATCTGTAGTATCTTCTGAAATTAAATCCAGGGACGCCTCAACCCTGCAATCCAATTTCTGGCACATATAGATGTGTGACAAGGATTTTTATCACACCATTGCTAAGTGTAGTAAAAAGCTGTAAATAGTGGATTCCTCTTAAAAAGGGGGTAGTTGAAGAATTATCCACACCATGGACTATATGCAACCAGCACCAAGACTGCCCAATGGATTGGACAGGGGTGGAGAGAGAGGTGAAAGAGGATCTTCTGCAAAGGGGCCCAAGGGATCGATAGGGTGAGGGAATTGTTGATTGTGGTGATGGTTACATCCTTGTATACAATTACCAAAATTCATCCAACAGGACACTTAGGATTGGGTGAGTTGTATTGTGTGTAAATAATATTAATTTTTAAACATAAGACTGCTATAAAATTATACCAGTTCCTATGAGGCATTAATGAGAAAAGATACAGAAAAATGTCTAACAAGATCTATTTGTATATATAAATGCATAGAGAGATGGCTGCATGTTTCTATGAATCTGGAGAAAAATATAGAAGGGTTTATTCCAGGCTGTCAGCCTGGAGGTGGGGACAAGGAAGAATCAAGAACAAGGAAAAGAAAAAGGAACAGACAAAATTTTGTGTGATATGATCAAATGCATGTATTCATGCAACATCTAGACATGTGTGTGCATATGCTTAAATTTAATTTTTAAGAGTGCAGTTTACCAAGCAGCGCTGGGGAGGAGGCAGCAGGCTCCCAGGTCTCTTAGGGCCCCAGGTCCTAGGGTAGCGCTCCGGGCGATGAGTCACGGCAGGCGGCCTGCTGGCGCCTGCGGGCGCGCTGCAGCTGCACCTCATCGGGGCGCGGAATCCCTCACCTCGAGGAAGGCAGACGCCGGCGGCCCGGGAGACCGACTGTGCGCTGGGGGTTTTCCAGGGTGGGTGGAGGCTCCTGAAAGGCGCCTTGTCAGCCAGGGGAGGCCGGCGCAGCTTGGAGACAGCCAGTGGGGGGCGTGGGCGCCCTGGGGCGACCTCAGATTCCGAATCAGCAGATTCTACCTCGATTCCTCATCAGCCGGGTCTACTTACTCCTCTGAAGCCGGCTGAGAGGCCAAAGCCCCTACCCCAAGGTGCAGAGAGAACTGCTAACTGCCGGAGGGTCTGGGAGCTCAGCCTGCTGCAGGATTCCTGCTCAAGTTTGCCTGACGTCAGAGCCGGAGAGTGGCACCGGCAGCCCTGAGATTCGTTTGTTTGTGGCTCCCATCCTGGGGCCTAGAAGGGTGACTCGTTTAGCATCCTGCTTGATGGGACTCAACCGTAATGCTTCCACCTGCCAGTGCCCTGCTTCCCCAGGCAGATGATGCCCTGAGGGACATGTGGCCACTTCCCAGGGCAAAACCACAGACAGGGACACAAGACACAGTAGGTGTCTTTCACCAAAATTGACTGTGACAGGGCAGAGAAAGAGGACATTTGGGTCCAGTGGTTCTTCCCAAGTCCTTAAATAAAAATCAAATTAGGTCTCAGATAACCTGGGTTTTGTACCAAGAAAGAAACTTAGAAATGTATCCTGAGTCCTGGGCTCAGGATACTTGGTGGCCAGAGGGGAGAGGTGTGACAAAACTTGAAGTTTAAAAAAACAAAAACAAATAAAAAACAACCAAATAGTAGAGCACCAAGTTTAAGGGCTGAGTCAAGGGAGCTGAGACGCCTCTCTTGTTCTTTTGTCCTGGGCTGTTTGCCAGCAGAGAGGAAAATGCTTCCAGGGAGTCCAAATCCAGGTTTAGTATCTCCAAGGAAAAGATTATCTACTTGGAACTAAAACAAGAGCTAGACCATAAACCAGAATCTTTTAACTTCCTCTGTGACCAGAGTTGCACAATGGAAAGAAAACTGGACCTGGGGTCAAAAGGTCTGGACTTGAGTCCTGGTCTCAGCCTCTGAGATCATCTCCATGACTCTAGGAAAACTCCTTGGCTTTTCTGAGCCTCAGTTTCCTCATTTGCAGCCTAGGGATAATGATCCCACTTCATTCACCTGACAATGTACTAACAGATGGGTGAGTACCCATCCCAGCTTGTGACACACAGCAGGTCCTCAGTAAAAGGCTATAAGTCAAAGGGATATTCAAATACCAGCGCTCACTGCAGCATTATTTACAACAGCCAAAAAGTAGAAACAACCCAAATGTCCATCAGCAAATGAATGGATAAACAAAATGTGCTATAATCAATCATACAGGGGAATATTTTCCAGCCATAAAAAGGAATGATGTTCTAATCCATACTATAACATGGGGGAGACTTGAAAACATCAGGCTAAGTGAAAGAATCCAGTCACAAAAGGACATATGTTGTATGATTCTACTTAGATGAGATAGCTGGAATAGGCAGATTCATAGAGATAAAAAGTAGGCTGGGCATGCCGGCTCATACCTGTAATCCTAGCACTTTGGGAGGCCCAGGCGGGTGGATTATCTGAGCAAGAGCAAGATGAGACACTGTCTCTAAAGAATAGCACGTGTTGTGGCTGGTGCCTGTAGTCCCACCTGCTCAGGAGGCTGAAGCAGGAGGATCCCTTAAGCCCAAGAGTTTGAGGTTGCTGTGAGCTATGATGCCATGAGGTTGCTGTGAGCTATGATGCCATGAGGTTGCTGTGAGCTATGATGCCAAGGCACTCTACTAAAGTGACAAAGTGAGACTTTGTCTCAAAAAAAAAAAAAAAAAGAAAGAAAGGGAAAGTAGTTTAGAGGTTATCAAGAAATGAGGAGTAATCGCTTAATGGATATGTAACAGATACAGAGTTTTAGAAATAGATAGTAGTGATGGTTGCACACAGTGTAAATGTAATTATGCTACTGAAGCATACACAAAAAGATGGTTGAATTGGCAAATTTTATATCATGCATATTTTACTGCAATAAAAAATTTTTCTCAAAAAAAGAAGGTTTTTAGCAGTACTTTTATGATAACTCCCAACTGGAAACAGCCCAATGTCCATCTACAGTAGAATGGATGAAGTGTTAATCTGGAATACTGCGCAGGTGTAAGAATAAATGACAACCGTGCACACCAAACCAGGTGAATCTCACAGATAGTATGTTGAGTGAAAGAAGTCAGGCACAAAGGGACATCCTGTATGCTTCCATATTTGTACAGAGTTCAAAAACATGCAACACTGATCTATGGTGCTAGAGGTCAGAATAGGGTTACCTTGTGGGGCAATTATTATTGCAAAGGGGCACTGGTGGGGGGTGGCTTCAGCTGGCAATGTTCTGCTTTGGACTGAGATGCCGCTACCTGGCTGTGTGTACTTTGGGCGAATTCTCCAAGCTGTTTTGGTTTCTTATGTGTGTTCTTTCTGTAATATATGTTTACTTCCACAAAACATTTTCTGGTGAACGAGAATGTAAAGCTACAGAAACCTGATTTATACACACTTAACCTGTGCCAAGCCAAAGGGATACTGAACAAGACTTAGAATTCTCTACATTACTTGCAATTCACACTGCCCTCCCCCAGGCCTCCATGAGCTGTAACCAATTAGTTTTTGAATTCCAAATGGCAGACATTCTACAGCTCACACTGAGGGGACACGGAGGGGAGTGGGATACACTGGCACCTTCACAAAGGCCCCAATCCACCGCTCAAAGCTGCTGGAACTTCCACCCTTGCCCTGGGCTTTCAGGCACTCAGTAGGCAAAAGTTCTTCAAGTGCACCCCTGGGCTCTCATTGAACCCTCTCACTTCTCTCAGTCAGAGAAGGGCTGTTTGCAGCCCCTTAGGGTGCTGCTGCCAAGGACATGGGGCCTGGGGATCTGAAGGAGAAGTTACCCCTTCCCCTAACTCTGGGTGTCCACTTTCTCAGATGCCTCTGAATGCTATGGAGAAAAAATGTCCAAAACATTGACTTGGCCCAGGCTGACCCAAGGTGACTCCTGATACTAGACAACCGTGTGGTTGGTGTTTGGGGGGAGGGGATAATTTTTATTTTTGCTTGGTGATGAACTGCTAAATAATAGATCTGGCTGGGGCTTCGGTTTCTCCCCCACTGGTTTGACCAGTGTGTTGGCTGGTTGAGCTGGCAGGTTATTTTGGCCCTGTGTGGGCCTAGAACTTGGTTTCTGCCCCCAGAGTCCTGCTCCTCTCCCTTGGGTATTTGGGCCTCCCTCGCAGCGGTGTGTTTGTTTGCCTGCCCGTCTAGGCCCTGAGGACTGAAGCAGGCAGCACAGACCTTTGCCAGACCCCAGGCTTTGATGTGACGTGGGCACGTGGCGCAGGGGGAACAGACCCCTGCTCACAGGGCAGCTCCTCTCCACAGCTAAAGCAGCAGCAGCGTCTCCTTCCTCCTGTTTATCCCAGTAAATACTGTTCTCCTGCTTCTCTCTGCCTCTCTCCCTGCAACAAACAGCCAGCTCCTCTTAGCATTTATGACAGCGGGAGTAGCAACAATAATTCCATACATGGGCAGAGTGCTTCATGGCTTAGGAAGCCCTTTCTCAGCATCATTTCATTTGACCCTCCCACACCCCTCTATTCTGGGACTTAACTCAAGGTCATGGATTCATCATAAAGGTTAGAGAACGTCTTTTGATTTCTGGTTCCAACTTCTCTCCTCTGAGTAGAGATGACTCTTGCTTTTGTACACTGGGGCAGAGGGTGCAAGTTGCCACCCCAAATCCATTTTTTCCTTAGCAACAGAACTCAGTCTCATTCAAGGCGGCATGTTCCCAGGCAAAAGAAAAATTCCCAGCCTTACTTGCAGACAGTAATATGTAAGCAGAAACTTGAAGAAAGCTATTTAACGAGTAGAAAGAATGGACCCTTTTTAGGTTTCCTCATCGTCTAGAATTCAGATGTAATAGCTGGAGCTCAACAGCTATTTCAGACGAGGTGACTTTGCAGATAGAAGACACTAGAATAGTAAAGCAGAAACATCTGAGTCTCAGGTGACCAAAGAACCACCACACCAGCTCAGTTCCCTACTCTCGCACGTCTGTTACATGAGAGAGAAGTGAACTTTTATCTTGTTTAAGCCATTGCTGCATGATTTTCTGTTGTTGCAGCCCAGTTTAATCTCTCCTGGGTCGGGGACCTCATGTCTGGTGATACATAGTCTCTCCTCATTGCCTTCCCACTCACATAGAAGGCAGAGGGTCCTCTCTTCATAGTTCTCAGCTCTCCTAGTTGGTACCTGCTAGGGTCATGAGGGCTAACCCAGGAAGGCTCCTTTCTCTGTCCCTTGAACGTACTGAGAGTTCTAGGGAATGAGAACTAACACTTGTTACGCTTTCTTCTGTTAGTGCCTATAGCCAGGCAAAACTGGTGAGGACAACCTCTGCAGATTGCAAGCACTCTGTTGTTTGCACGTACTGGATTCTTCTGAGGACCAGGTTACAAACACAAACTTCCAGTGCCTTCTCGCTCCTCCAGACTACTCATTTGGGGCCTCCTCATCTGCCTCCTATACTCGAAAGCACAGCAGAAAATGGCAGGGTCCGTATATTTGTGATGAATCTATCAGCAAAAAAATTTGAGCACATATCCCTAATAGATGCATTTTTGTTTGTTTGTTTTAAGAGACAGAGTCTCACTCTGTCATCTTGGGTAGAGTGCTATGGCATCACAGCTCACAGCAACCTCAAACTCTTGGGCTTGAGCAATCCTCTTCCCTCAGCCTCCTGAGTAGCTGAGACTACAGTGCCACAACTCCGGCTAATCTTTTATTTTTAGTAGAGATGGGGTCTCCCTCTTGCTCTAGCTGGTCTTAAACTCCCGAGCTTGAGCAATCCACTTGCCTTGGCCTCCAAGAGTGCTGAGCTTAAGCAAGCCACGACACCTAGCCAACAGATGCATGTTTATTGACTTGGGTATTATAGACTCATTCCTGTCAGTCAGCCTAGATGTGTGAAACTGCAAGTAGCTGAAAGCGCAGGCAGTAATGACAATCTCTGAGGACCTAGACCGGCACTCAAAGAGCTATCAAGGGGCAGGTGGTCTGATGTTTGCTCATCAGATCACAAGCATCATTGAGGACTAGGATCTCTCTGGCTTTCCAAAGTTCCTCCATCCTTACTGTGTTGGCCTTGTTCTAATATTGTTATCTGCCTTTGCAGCAGGAAAATGGGGGCAGCATCTGTGCCAGCCAGCTTGGTGCCTGTCCCCTTTCTAAGAATAATACCTTTCCCAGAAACTCTTGGTGAATGTGTCCTGTTGTCTCACTGACCTTGCTGGGCATGTGGCCTTACTGGCCACAGAGGAATATGGGAAGTTTTTAGGGAACAAGAGAAAATGGGAGTGGGAATGGTGGTTGTGTGTTTACACACCAACTCCTAGGTTGACGTTTTGGATACATTACAAATCCTATCTAAAAAATAGGAATTGGAAAAGGATGAAATAAAAAATAAATAGACATTCTAATGTTACTCCCAGCTCAGCTCCTGGGGCATAAGCCCCCACTCTGGAAACCACTGGTGTAGCATAAAGAGTATTCCTGCAGCCAGAAGGACCTAAGTTTAGATCTCTTCTCTATTACTCATTAGCTGCAACTTTGGTCAGACTCCTTAATCTTGTTACACTTTCTTTTCCTCATCTGCAAAACAGGAATAGAAATAGAATCCACTTGACTGGGTTTTGTGAATTTCCTAGCATGGAGTTCAGCACCTCCTAAGAAACTATTAGATAATATGGCTTCATTCAGTAACAGCTTCCCACTTATGGGGCAGAGGGTGACATGGAAAAAAGTTAAAGTTTTTTTATTTTTTTTGAGACAGAGTCTCATTGTCACCCTCTGTAGAGTGGTGTGGTGTCATGCTCACAGCAATCTCCAACTCTTGTGCTCAAGGGATTTTCTTGCCTCAGCTTCCCAAGTAGCTGGGACTACAGGTGCCTGCCACAATGCCGGGCTATTTTTAGAGTTGGGGTCTCACTCTTGCTTAGGCTGATCTCAAACCTGTGAGCTCAGGGCAATCCACCCACCTTGGCCTCCCAGAGTGCTATGATTATATGCATGAGCCACTGCACCCAGCCAGAGTTAAAGTATTGAAAATATTGAAAGCAATAAGTCCTCAAAGAACATTTTAATAATGCCAATCATTTAAGAATCCAGGCTTTTTTTTTTTTTTTTTGAGACAAGAGTCTCACTTTGTCACCCCCAGTAGAGTGCCATGGTGTCATAGTTCACAGCAACCTCAGACTCCTGGGCTCAAGTGATTCTATTGCCTCAGCCTCCCAAGTAGCTGGGGTTACAGGTGTCCACTACAACACTCGGCTATTTTTTTTTTTTTTTTTAGAGACATGGTCTCACTCTTCCGCAGGCTGGTCTTAAACCTGTGCGCTCAGGCAGAGTCCCAGAGTGCTGGGATTATACGTGTGAGCCACCACACCTGGCCTGTTTTCCATTTCCATAGCAACAAAAGCCACATTCTGATGATTTGGGGGCTAGGCCCCTGGTCCTGTTGGTGCCTCTGTGGGCTCCTGTCTCCTCAGCTAGACCATGGGGACGTCCTATACCTCTCTTCTCTCCTTTGCTTCAGAGCAGCTCATTGTCAGTCTTGACCTACCTAACGTCTCTGTGCCAGGTGGCTCACCACTCCCACTCTCACCTGCCATGTCCCCAGCCTTGACTTCTGTGGTCCCAGGTCTTGTGGCTTGCCTTCCCTTTCTCTGACCTGTTCATCTATCATTTCTCCTCTCATATCTTGGCCCTTTTGCTTGGTTCTCTATCCCAGCCTCTTGTGAGATTTCATGACCTCTCTAGAGAGGAGGCAGCATGAAGTTCTGGCAGAGTCTAGGATTGGTTTCAGATTTTTTTCCCCAAACGTGTTCAGACTACTTTCAGTGTGCTAGACTTTGTCCTAAAGGGCTTCACATTTTAACTCATATGACACCAGGAGGTAGATACCATTGTTATCATCATCATTTCTATCTTTTTTTTTTTTTTTTTTTTGAGACAGAGCCTCAAGCTGTCACCCTGGATAGAGAACTGTGGCATCACAGCTCACAGCAACCTCCAATTCCTGGGCTCAAGCGAGTCTCTTGCCTCTGCCTCCCAAGTAGCTGGGAACACAGGCGCCCACCAC
>CAUYON010115967.1:0-19828 GCA_963573935.1 Arctocebus calabarensis | reverse complement strand
TACAATGTGCTGGTTTCATATACAATCTGAAACATTTTCATCATACTGTTTGGCATAGCCATCATGTCATTTTCTTAGTTATTGTATGAAGACATTTATATTCTGCATTAAGTTTTGTCTAAACCTGTCTAAGATGCACCACAGGGGTGGCCCCACCATTTACTCTCTTTCCACCTGTCCTCCCTCTCCCCTCCCTTCCCCTCCCTTGCCACTTTCCTCATATTCTTGTGCTATAATTGGGTTTTTGAAGGGTTTTAGTCTTCATATGAAAGCTATAAATTAGCTTCATAGTAGGGCTGAGATTCTTGAGATACTTTGCTAAGAAGAATATGTTCCAGTTCCATCCATGTAAACATGAAAGAGGTAAAGTCTCCATCTTTCTTTAAGGTTGCATAATATTCCATGGTATACATGTACCACAATTTATTTTAGCACTGCCTCTTAGGAGATGGCTTCTGTATCACCAAAACATAGGAGCCTGGGGGAGAAAGAATTATCCCCTGGATACCTGGAGATGCACACACATCAAAGAACCGCTTGTTTCTGGACCGACTCTACTTCTTCCGGCCCAACAGACAAAATGAGGCTTGAGAGCTAAAATTCATCATCCTGAGAAAATATAAGAAAACAAGCACAAATGAGGAAGGACGAAGGGCTAAATCTATATAAGTGTGGAGGGAGAAAAACAACCTAGGAACCACAGGACAGAACTCTAATCCTGAATGACAGTGCTATTGAATGAATAGAAAGGCCTAGGCTAGGTGTGGTGGTAGAAAGGGGTGGAAATGGGAGTGTATGTTGTACTTTTTTTTTTCATTATGCTTGTATTATTCAGGGCTCTTTAGAGAGAAAGAACCAATAGCATATGTATTTATGTACATACATAGCACATATATGTGCATATACATGTATACAGAGAGGAGATTTATTAAGAGCATTGGCTTATGTGGTTATAGGGGCTGAAAAGTCCTATCCCAGGCTGTCTGAGAGCTGGAGACCCAGAAGTGTCAGTGGCATGGCTAAGTCAAGTCCAAAGGCCTCAGACCCTGGGAAGCTGAGTGTGTAACTCTTAGACTAAGGCAGAAGGCCTCACAACCTGGAGGTCCCCAGTGCAAGTTCCAGAGTCCCAAGACCAGAGAGCCTGAGGTTCTGATGTCCCAGGGGAAGAAGAAGGGTGTCCCAGCCTTAGGAGAAAGTGAGTAAATATGCCTTTCCCCTGCCTTTTTGTAGTTTCTGGGCCCCAAGCAATTAGATGGTGCCCTCCTGCACTGATTCACACCGCAGTCTTCTGTGAAAACACCCTCACAGACACACCCAGGAATAATACTGTACCAGCCGTTTAGGTGTCTCTTAGTCTAGTCAGGTTGACACCTAAAATTAACCATCACAATGCTCATACCTAAAACAGGTCTGTAGTAAGCTCCTAAAGCTGAAAAGGCAGTCACAAGCAAACCTCAGAGGATGACTGCAGTAAGTTTATTGTTTTGCTCATGCAAATTCCCACGTAGTTGGGTTACACTTCTCCATCTGACAGCTCTGACACTAGGAATATGTGGCCTTACCACAGCTGTGAGGAGATGCCTGAAAGACTGCATCAGATGTTTTAAAGGATGGATAGGGAAGTGGATTGCATCATTTTTCTTATATCTTACTGGTCTGGATATAGTCACGTGGTCCTCAGAAAACTGCAAGGAAAGCTGAGAAATATCCCATAAAAGGTGGTTTGCCTAGATTTACCTGAGCTTGCTAAAGATTTAGGTTTTCATAAAGAATTTCCAAAGACTATATTGTTAAATATTGGAAAGAATTGCCAGGGGATGTTTAGAAAACTTCAGTGCTATTCATTAGGATGCTTGAGACAGAAGATTGGGCTCATTTTTCTGCAAGTTCTACTCTTTATAGAATTTTATGCATTTATACCCATATGGCTGTTTATTTGTAGGGATAGCATAAAAAGTAATATAGCTATTTGAAATTACTTTCTTTTTAAACTGAGTTTAATTATGCTTTTATTCAATGACCATGTCTACTACCTACAAGTAGGTAGGGAAAATTTTATGGTAAGGAAGCAAAAAAGAAAAAAAGAAAGAAAAAGAATTGGAATAGGAAAAAGTGTATTTTATTCTCAAATACAACCATTTGTGGCCTAAGGCTAACATTATTAATAATGAAGACTTAAAGACATAAATCATAATTTAATACTAATCCATACGTATAATACAAAATCTAACCTTACATCATATTCACTGGAGTTTGTATGAGACACATTTTGCATTTTCGTGTTATTTGCTTCAATATATGTTAATAGATGATAATTATATGCTTTTCATTTGGACAGCCCTTATCCAAAAACCATTTAATATTCACACGTCTAATGGATAGCTTGTGGCTATTGATCATTTGGATCAGAGTTCACTTTGAACTACTGCTGGTTGGATTAGGAATTGTAATCATGGTAAAAGATAAATTGCAAGGTCTCTGAAGATCAGTTTGTTTTTCAGATTAGATGTGCTTTTAGACAAGAAGCACCAAGTAGGAAGATTAGAAAATATCTGTCAGTTCTGTGTCCTTACATGGGCTTTCTCAGAAATACCTCCAGAGAGTCTTTGTCACCCCACTACCATTGTACCAGTAATGTAAAATTTATAGGGAATGACATTTTATTACAATAAGTATAGGGACAAATATCCATAAATTATTTGTGAATGATAACTGTAAAGACCAAAGTCAAAAAAGGAAGGCATAATTTGTAAATATAAATTTGGATGTAATAAATAAAATGATGTACTATTAACATGTATGTATTAACATTATGTGATTTTTAATATGTAGAGATTTGATTTGGATTAAAGGACATCCAAATGAAGAATAATTTACAAAAAGTGGAACTCTGGAGGCTTTAATAGTAAAAGGATTTAATCTTTGCTTAACAAATTTTTAAAAATCTAATTACAAAAGAAATACATTCTTGTCGTAGAAATCTTGGAAAATTCAGAACACTCTACTCAAGAAAAAAAAAGGCATTCATCATCTAACATCCCAGATAGATTATTTTGCCATCTTGAAACATCTTTTTCATTCCTTTTCTTTGGATTTTTTTCATGAAATATTTCAAATAAATGGAAACACAGAAAGTGATATAGCAAAACCATATACATGTACCTACCACCTGGATTTCCAAATGTTAACATTTTGCAATATTAACTTCAGATCTCTCTTATTCACAAATAAGTATTTTACAAATATAGAGACTCCACTTCTTTCTCCTTGACCCTTTTCCTAGAATTAGCTATTATTGTGAGGTTTCCATTTTGTGATTTTTATTATATATTATCTATAAACAATATATTAGTACTATTTTCATGTTTAAAAAGTATATATTATTGTCATCTTTATCATTATCATTATAACAGTGAACATGTTACACATGTCCTGTCTTTCAGGCACTGTTCTAAAGCATATTGCACATACTAATCTCAGAAGGTGGGTGTTATCATTATCCTCCTGTTATAGACAAGGAAACTGAATCATGGAGAGTGTAACTAACTTGGCCAGCATCATAGCACGTAACTCCTTTTTAACTGGTCTTATTTACCCATGATGATATGTATGGCTCTTGGCCATTTAGTTTGACTGCTGTATGTTATTCCGTTGTATGAATGTCATAGTTTACCTCAGCGTTTTTCAACATTTTTTTTCTTATGGCACACCTGAACCTATAGTTAAACTTCCACAGCACACTTAAATTATGTGGATCAAGGGCGGTGCCTGTGGCTAAGTGAGTAGGGGGCCAGCCCCATATACTGAGGGTGGTGGGTTCAAACCCAGCCCCGGCTAAATTGCAACACGCACAAAAAATAGCCCAGGCATTGTGGCGGATGCCTGTAGTCCCAGCTACTCGGGAGGCTGAGGGAAGAGAATTGCCTGAGCCCAGGAGCTGGAGGTTGCTGTGAGCTGTGTGATACCGCGGCACTCTACCAAGGGTAATAAAGTGAGACCCTGTCTCAAAAAAAAAAAAAAAAATTATGTGGATCAAAAAAAAAATAGTGGAAAAAGAATATACTTACTATACTTTGAACTTCTTTTGAAAATAATTTCATTAAAGATCTTTAAAAATCCTGTGGCACACTAAGATCCTCTCATGGCACACGAGGGTACTGCCACATAGTGATTGAAAATTACTGGTTTACCTATCTTTCTGTTAATAGGCAAAACTTCGAATATCCTTTATGTACCCTCTTATGAGTATTGGCCAAAGTTTCCTTAGGGAACTTTGAAGCTGTATTACTGAGTCATAAACAATGTGCCTTTTAATTCCATCTGATATGGAAAAGCTCATACAGTGATTTTGTAGCCATCTCATTGCTTTGCCAATTTTCCTTAATAACTCCAATTATCTGTATTTTTTTCTATACTGATAATTATAATTTCTGTGACAGTTTTTTTTCCTTTCATCATAGTCTTTGCCTATTTTATTTTTTTGCTTTTCCTGCATCACAAAGGACACCCAATTCGATGTGGAGGAGGTATAGTGGCAGGCAGATACTTATCTATTTCCTAATTATGAACAGAAGGCTTTACTAAGTGTGCTAAGTGAATGTTGCAGGTTTGCAGAGTCCCTTATCAGATGGAGAAAGTTTCCTCTCATCCTAATTTGCTAAAAAAAATTGTTAACTTTTGTCAAATGCTTTTCTTCATCTTTTGAGAGGATTGTGTGGCTTTTTCTTTTTTAAGCTGCTAATGTAGAAAATTATATTAGTTCTATTTCTAAAGTTTAAAAGTTCGTGTATTCCTATAGCAACACATATTTAGTCATTACATATTACTTTTTATGACATTGTTGGCATGATTTCCTAATATTCCATTTAGGCTTTTTACAACTATATTCAAAAGTAAAATTGGTTTATAATTCTTTCTGGAATTGTCTTCTAAGTTATTGATATCAAGACTTTTGGCATTATGGAATAAGTTGAGAACCTTGTTTAATTTTTCTATTTTCTGAAACAGTTTTCATAATATTATAATTATCTGTTTCTTGAAGTTTTTGTAAAATTGGCCTATGAAACTATCAGGGAATGCTTTAGTGACGATAACAGTGGAGATTTTTAATTACTAATTCCATTTGGTAAATGGTGATAAGGTTATTAAGTTTTTCTCTTTGTTACTGAGTCATCAATAGTAAGTTGTTGTTATTTGGTTAATTTTCTATTTTGTCTAGGCTTTCAAATTTATTGGCAGAGAATTTTTCATAGTAGTACCCGTTTTGTGAATTTTAAGAATTGTAACTATGTCTGTGGCTGTCCTCCATTTTTCATTCCTAATGTTGATGTATCTTTTTCTGTCCTTCTGAATCAATCCTGCCAAAGGATTACCTATTTTATTTTTCTTAGATATGACAACTCACTAAGAACTATTTGTATGATGAAAAACTCACTCATGGCAGCTGAGGCTTGACATTAGCCTTCAAAAGCCTTTTTGCTCATTCATATTCCTGAGTAAGGTCACAAATCCAGGGCCCCTAGAATGAAGGACAGACTTGATACAATGAACATAATAAATAATGTGGCAGGTAAAAACAAAAAAACCATAGTCATGGCTCCCAACCCACATATTGTTTTGCATGGTGACCTCCCCCATCAAGGGGCCATTCTGCATCAAGAGATAGAGTTTAGTTTTTGGCTGCCTTGCATTTGGGTGGGCTCTACTTACACCAATAGAATAAGAGCTGGTGTTCTTGGGCCATTTCTAGGTACAGCCCTTCATTGGCATGGTTCTTGCTCTTGAAAGCCAAACTCAAGACTATTCTGACTATTCTTGAGAGCACCATGCTGTGAAAAGCTAACCAATGCAAAGGAAGAGAGAAACACAAAGAAAAGGGCAAGAGGTGGCAGGCCAGAATGAAAAAGCCATCTTGGATGTCTTTTTTTTTTTTTTTTTTTTTGAGGCAGAGTCTCACTATGTCGCCCTTGGTAGAGGGCAGTGGTGTCACAGCTCACAGCAACCTCAAACACTTGGACTCAAGTGATTCCATTGCCTCAGACTTGCTAGTAACTGGGACTATAGGTGCCTGCCACAATGCTTGGCTATTTATTTTTTTGTCATTGTTGCAGTTGTTGTTGTTTAGCAAGCCAGGGCTGGGCTTGAACCCGCCAGTTTTAGTGTACGTGGTCAGCGCCCTACTCCCTGAGCTACAGGTGCTGAACCTCTCAGAGATCTTTTTAACTTCTAGTTAACCTTTTCAGAGGACCCTAGCCTAAGTTCTAGACTATAATGCATGAGAGATGGTAAGCAAGAACTCCCCACCGGAGCACATTCAAACTACTAAAGTGGGAGAGAGAGTATATTTTTGTTCTTTTAATTTGGGGGTTGTTTATTACAGAGCCATAGTTACTTAAAACACTTTCCTGTCCCCAGGGCTTCAGGGAAAACTTTTGTTTTTGACACAAATATGATAGATATGCATAAGATAAATATGAATAAGATAAAAAGTGAAACTTGTGTTATTAAGAGTTTACCAGATATCAGAAATAAGGCAACACTCTTCCCTGGAAGACCCCAAATGCCACTATGTCAGCCTGCTCAAAGGGGACCACAAGTTCGTTGGGTAATAAATGGGGTGTTGAAGTGAGTTCACCTAACAGTGGGCCCATGAATTTGAAATTATCTTGTAGATAGCTTTTGAGCATGTTTGCATGACAGGTTCATCTATGTAGTTTAAAGCTGAAGAACCAAGTCACACAAGTATACATATAATGCTATAATAGTATATTATTTAAAGGCATAAGAATGTAATAACAAGATTGAAGGGAAAAAAAGACAATTGCAAGGAAATGGGATGATATAAGTTGTTTCATCATTTACACCAGGAAGTAAATATTGATTAAAGAAATAGAAGATTAAGCTAGTGCATGTCATTAGATTAAAAACAAACACTAATACTTATATACAGAGGATGCCAAAAAATGTACACACATTTTTAAGGAAAAGAAAAAACTATTAAAATTGTAGTACTAAAGTCTCGTTTGACTTCTGCAATTACAAGAGATATAAAATGTAGTATAAAAGATAAAAAATGCTATCTGTATGTATTGAATATTATAATTTTAATACAGGCTTTTTCATTTCTTAAAATGTGTATACATTCTGGGGCATCCTCTTTAGTATTTGCTAGATCCAAGGCTTTGTTATAGATGGTTTACAAATATAACTTATTTAATCTTCATAACAATCCTTTTATGTATATTATCACTTATCCTCATTTTACAGATGAGGAAACTGAATCAGAGAGAAATTAAATAAAGTTGCCCGCATCCTCCACCAAAAAAAAGAAAAAAAAAAAAAAAAAAAAGAAATTAAATAAAGTTAGCCAAAGTCACACAGCAACAATACAAATAATTATAATGGAAGGCATTGTAAGAGTAGTATTATGATGGTAGCCGCTACAAGAAGCCAGAGCAAGACTAGAGGGCTCTCAAAATGAGGCTCTTGGTTTCTTCATAGTCCTATGATGTAACATTAACAGGAAAACAATTTCTTCTGGAGAATTCTGATGCTGGACATTCTTCCACCTTACTCTTCTCTTCCCGATAACTTGGAACCAGCGTCCCAAAAATATGGCACCATCTTGTCCATTTCTTTTTGTAAACAGAATGCTCCTCTTAGGGTATTTTCAGAGTATCCCCTGTCGTGGGATAGAGAATTATGTAGGACTGAAGGGTGAGAGTATTGATGTCTGTTTTGAGGGAGGAGACAAAAGAAATAGTTTCTTTGGTAAGTGGGTCAAAAAACCCAAAGCAATAGTGAAATCAAGTGATGCTAGAATTGTGATCACACTTTTATTGCTGCTATGACCAAAGAAAGGAATATTTCCCTTTTCTTTCAGAGTTTTAAAAAGTTTTACAATTGTAGTGAAATTAACTCTTGGCTCTCCAAGAAAAATATGCTCTGGTGCTAATATCTGGGTTGATCTTTTAAATGTCTCTCTAATTGAAGTAAGAAGATATTGACCCTGAGGAAAATGTTATGGATAACAAACGATTCTTGGCTTTGCAGCTCACAGGATGAGTTGGTACTAATTAAAGCTTTTCTTTTTCCCCCAGTAGAGATGAACATAATGGAAGCCAAAGAAACCTACAAACTCAATGTGGTTTTTCAACACATTAACTGAGCCAGTAGAATTAGTTTTAAGTTAATTTCTGCATGGATCGTTTACAGTGTTAATTTGTGAGTTTGGATGATGACTGCTTTTTTCTTTATTTTTTTTTTCTTTTGGCATTACAGTTATTGGTTACAAAATGAATTAATTAATTTTGTCACTTAAATATTGCTTACTCTTTTTTTCCTTTTTCTTTCATTTCTCAAGGAGGGACTGCTGTTTTTTGTCATACCTTACTGAACTAGATCAGGTCCTACTCTTTGATTTTTTAAAGACCTTTGTGTGAACACAGCTGTTTGGGCAAATCAGTAATCAAACTGACAGCCCATTGGAAAGTCATACCTATCGCAAGTCTAAAAAGACACAGAGTGACAGCTCACAGGCTCAAGTGCAAGGCTGCCTCTCAATCTACTTCCGTTAGCTAGGATCTTGGCTGATGGGGGACGCCAATGCCAGACAGCAGAGAGCCCAAAGTAACAAAAACAGGCTCAGGAAGGTAATTAGGACTGACAGAATGTTTGCCTATTACACAGACTTTCTTTGCGACAGGCAGCCAAATTAAATATATCCTGTAAGAGTCTGTGCATACACACTTTTTGCTCTGTCCCTGTTGAGATTCTTCAATTTTCATTATTATTGTTTTTTTTTTTTTATTTTTGGCATAGATTTTTCAATCTATTCTTTTTTTCTGGATTGTAACTTGAAGGGTGGCACAGCAATCGTCTTGTTTTCTTTTCTTGTGTGTTAAAGCTCATCACGAACCATCAGGACAGGAAACACATGCAGAAAGCCAAACTCAACTAGAGCTGAAGAGGTAGAAGGGCTGTGGGTGTCTTTGAGGGTCATTCACAGCAGTTCATTAGCGGCTACTGTACTGGCTGTATCTGCTAAACGAGAAGGGCAGGCTTCCAACGTGGCTTCAGGTTCTTCACACTTTGGAGTTAGTTGTGGGCACTGAATATACTCACAGCTGAGGCTATCTAATCTCGAAAATCAAGGATAAGTGTGATTGTTCAGGAGGAAGAGTCTGGGTATAAAACAATGCTATGTCTATAGTAGCAGGAGGAGGTCACGTGAGAGAGACCCTTTATCTTTCACTCAAACCCTGCTCTTAGGAGGTCAAAAAACCCCAAAGCAATGGTAAACGTTTAGAATCCAGGAGATTTTCAGAAATACAGTTTCCTGGGTCACCTGGGTATATTTTTTGTAAGTTAAGGTTTATTTTTTCCATTAAAATATATGAAGAGTTAAAATCTAGGACTTGATCTTAAATGGCCAGGCATATGGAGGCCAGACAGAATTGGAATCTGATTTTTTTTTTGTTTGTTTAAGAAAGGGGACTATAGTATTGGAAATTATGATTTCCTAGTCATAGGATGACAAGATTTATGCTAGAAAAAGAACATATCTGCCATATACATGGTTGCTGAACTTCAGAACAGTAAGAGAAGGTTTGGAACATCCACCAGGCAATTAGTAGATGTCTATGCAAAAGGTGGTTGTATCGATGTGTCCTTGCCTTCATCTGAAACTCTTCATAATGAGTTAATCAACAGACATTTTTTTTTTTTTTACTTCTTCCCTTCACATTAAGTTCAATAGTTAAATGGCCATGTCATCAGGAGAGGCTGAAAACCTTCCACATCCTCAGGGAGAGAGTTTTGATATATCTAATCCTGCATGATAAACCCATCCACCTTGCTAATGATTAGTTTAGGAATGGAGGATGTGATATTTGTCTGGGCAATGAATATATATCTGTTGAGGAGGCTGAGGATTTTTTTTTTTTTTTATCTTTAAAAACAACTCAGGAGAACATTGAGTTGCTTGTCTGTCTCTAGTCAAAGCTGGGTAAGGAGATGATTTGGATTTTCTAAATCTATTCTGTTTTCATGAGGGGTGCTAAGATGAAGGTATCATGTGGAAGAAGGCAGAGTCAACAAGCAAAATGAAGCTGGTAACTTGAGGATGACACTTAAGAGGCAACCTGCTCAGAACTAGCCCCACAACTACACTAGCTCCCAGCTTCTTATTATATCAGCTAATACATTTTCTGATTTTAAACTGACTTTTACTTGGGTTTTCCTTGTCTTTTGGCTAAAACTGATACAGTATCATTGGAGATACCTTATAAGTTCCATTATAAGAATCAGATCAGAAACCTACAAATATCATCACTGGTCTATTTTTTTAGAGCTAGTTAATCTGTTTGACGCTGGTCTGGAGTATCACTCATTCATGGATTCATTCAATGAACAGTTGTTGAGCCTTTAGGATGAGCCAAGGACTGAGGACAGAGACATGATGTAAACCAATATGGTTCTTACGTCATAGAATTTAAAATCTAGCAAGCAGTAGAGATGTTGAAGAAGTGTAGGTAAAGCAAGACACTGTGCGGATTCTGTGAAGACTCGACCTGCAGCATCAGCACATGCCTTGTCAGCATGCACGTGCAGCCCGGGGGCTGATTGCCACAGCTGGAGCCCAAGGAGAATCTGGCCTCCCTGCAAGCAGACTGCAGTGGTTGCCAGGGTTTGCATATAGAGCTTTGGAGTTTTAAGAGAAGGCTGGTTTACAGGTGCTTGGATGAGAAGTTTCTTCTAGCCAGTTAACTAACTCACAGCACTTCATTTCATGTCCCCCTTTTGCTCTCTGGATTGGTTCTTTGGTAGTAAAACAATAAAAATTAGAATATATTAATGTAAATATATCAATGCAGTTCTCAGGACATAGTATGTCAAGTACAGAAACATTTATCTCTAATTATTTCTAATTAGTATTTGGAAGAGACGATAACGCAGATTTTAAGCAGGTGGTGTTCTTCATTAGTCAGACTTTGGTCCCTGAAACTTTCCCATCCTTTCCTTTTACTCTTTCTGTCCACTCTGCAAATATTCATCGAATCTTTTCAGTGCCCCAGGGATGCAATGCATACAGCAGAAAGCAAACATAGGAGTCTCTGTTTTATCCTCAAAGAGCTTTATTTTAAGTTAAGAGTACTGGCTTGAAAGACAGTCAAGAGGATTTGAATATTGGCTCTGCCACTTATTAATTGTGTGGTTTTGGGTAAGTTGAAAGATCTGTTTGACCTGAGACTCTTTGTATGAAAAATTGTGAGTAATTATACCCATCTGTTTGTGGGGATTACATGTGATAATGCGGGCAAAGCACTTAGCTGAGAAAAGGCAAAGCATTTAGCACATGAAAAATTTTTAGTAAATAGTAACCACACTCAGGGGTTAGTTATGTGTGTGAGGAGCTATAACACAGCTAGCAGGTGGCAAGTGCCATAAGAGACCGAGGAAAACTGCTGAGTGCACTGAGCAGAAGTAACCTCTAGGAAGAGAATGGGAAACTACTTCAAGGAGGAGGTGCCATGCGACCCGGGTTTTCTCAGCTCTGTCTTGCAGTGTGGCTTCCCTTTTGGCATCTAGCCCCCTCTGAGGGTCTGCTCCTGGTTTTTCAGGGGGCATACTCCATCTTGATGAGGCCTGGGCAGCTTTTCCTTGTTCCCCGATAGTACTACAGACTCTTAAGTAGTCACTCTCTGAAAGCCTGCCCTTGACACTGGGCAGAGATGGAAAATGACAGCACAATCCATCCCCACTACTGGAAAAATATCACTTATTTGTCTGATAGAATGCTCCATGGACAGTGCTAGTTCAAAACTCTGTGATTTCAAAGATCTGTGCAACAGCGAACCAGTAATTTTGTTTCTCTGACCTTAGTTCACTCATATTTAAATGGAGATGGTTGGACTACACAATCCACAGAGGAGACACCATGGCAAGGACTAAAGGGGATATAGTGCATAAAGTGCTTTGAATGGTGTGGGCACTCTGGAGGCTTCATCTAAATACTTAACAATCACGGATTCTACAATACTATCATGTTAGTTTGCTACTGCTGGTATAACAAATTGCCATAAACTTCACAACTTTGAACAACAGAAATTTATTTTCTTATATATATTTTCAGATCAGAGTATGGGTCTTACTGGGCTAAAATCATGAAATCATGTTGTCCCTATGGAGATTCGAGCAAAGGATCTGAGTTCTGCTCATCTGGGTTGTGGGTAGCATTCATTTCCTCATGGTTGCAGGAATGAAACCTCCTTTTCCTCGCATGCTGCTAGCTGAGGGCCCTTCTGGGAGCCACCCACAGCCCTGGGCTTTTGCATCCCTTCTTGCAGTTTCAAAGCCAGCAGCCTGAGTTAAAGGGTTGAATCCTTCTTTTCCTTCAAACCTCTCCTGCTTCCCTTTTTGCTCTCCAACTCAGCATAGAAAAGGTCTCTGCTTTTGAGGACTGATGGGCCTGGATTGGAGACAGATAACCTGAGATGCTCACCCGGTCTCAAGGAATACTCATAACTGTACCCATAAAGTCCCTTTGCTAGTGAAGGGAGTGATTAGGCCATGGACATCTTTGGGGAGGAGGCCATTACCCTGCTTCTTACTCTTCTATTTTCACATTAAGGAAAGCACATTATGATGAGGCCTTTTAATATTTTATCTTAAAGTTCCATTCTTATTTTTATTTCTTATCCCCAGAACATCGAACATTTTGACAAATCCTATGCAACTATGCAACTGTCTTTACAGCTGACTTCTTTTCATGCATGAGTAAATTTTCTTCTCTATTTTGATTTTTTCTTTCCTTTATCTTCAAACCTACGATTTTCATACTTACCCAGTCTGTTATTACAGATGTAGTTTCCATATCTGCTATATGTGCTCAGATTTGTTCATATTTTTTATGAATTGATTTTGTTACTATCCAAATTTTCCCTTTTTTAATCAGCACATGGCTTCTGTATCTTAGGTTTTTAGAATCATTATTTTAAGGATATTAAGAAATGGACTAAGAGAAAGAGAAGAAATTCAATAATTTGAACACTTTTCTGCTTGCCAGGAATATATTTTATTGTTTTAAATATTATTTAAATCTGTTATTATTTATTTTAAGTTTTTAGTTACAAAATGAATAGCTACTCATTGTTAAGAACTGATGCAATGTCAAATATATAATCAAATTGGTAATATCTACCCCTCAATACCTGCAAAACCTACACCAGATTAGTGAAAGTTAACAGTTTATATATTCTGCTCCTTTCTCTTTGTATTTATACCTATATACAAGTACACAGAACTTTTTATTTTTCATTTGTTGTAGTAGGCAGAATTGTATCCTTCCAAAATTCAAATAATAAAGTTCTAATCCTCAATACTTCAGAATGAGACATTATTTGGAAGGGAAGTTTTTATCGTACAATTGGTTAAGATGATGTCATTAAGATGGGCCCCGAAAAGGGAACACTGGACCTGCACACAGGGAGAATGCTCATGTGAATGTGAGGGCGGAGATTAGGGTGATGTTTCCATAAGCCAAGGATGCTGAATGTTGCCTGTGAACAAACAGAAGCCAGTCGTCATCCTTAAAAGGAACCAACCCTCTCTGTGACTGAATTTTGGGTTCTAGACTTGACAGCAGAGAGACGATAAATTTCTAGTTTAAACCGCTCAGTCTGTGGCACTTCGTTAAGGTAGTCATAGCAAAATAAAACATCGGCTTTTTTTTTACTGGATCACGTGAACAGATTATCCTCTGATGTGCTTTGTTCGCTGAACACGCCATTAACCTCCCTTTAGGTAGCATATTTTAATAAAGGGTTTTGTCTCACTGTAAACAGGAATGTGGACTAAGGGGTTAGAGCTAATCAAGGCCCCTTTCCTCAGGTCAGGGTGTGTCTGAGAAGCTGTGGAAGTCCTGCAGTAGCTCGCGCTATGGCAAGTGAGCCCCATGGGTGCTGCCTACAAACGCACGCAGACTCGGAGAAGCCCTTCCCAGATGTTCGTCGCGCCTCATGCACCAGCATGCACAGAGTTTGACTCCGGGAAGAAGAGGCTTTCTCCCTCACACACCATGTGCGTATATGTACAACATAAGCACTAACCGAACAGGTGGGTCCCCCTTAAGTTTTTAGAAAAAATAAAATCAAACAAATAACCAAACACATGGAAAGAGTGGAGGAGATGCGATGCTCTAGGAACTCCTCGGACTTTCTGCCACTTAACATAAAAGCAGCTCATTACGCTGAGAATGCAACCCTCTCTTTAGCTGAGGGATTCACTTTTGCATTTTAATGTTTATTTATTCATTTATTTTTATTTCAGGTTAATTTGAAGGTGCATATGATTAGGTTACATTATTTGCTTTTGTAAGGTGAAGTCCAAGTGGTAGTTTAGTCCTTCACCCAAGAAATGTGCCATATACCTGTAGGTTGTTCCTAGAAGGTGGGAACTTACCGGGTCCTCTCCTCCCTCCCCCCCCATCTTGAATTTAATTGTTTCCCTCCCCCCATGTGGACCTGTAGTTGTTAATAGCTGAGGGATTGTTGATCTGGGGGAACTAAAATCTGATCTGGGTGGCTATGGAATTTAGCCCAGTGAATGTTTTCAGGATGGATGTGCAGGGATTGGGGTGAGATAATTTGTACTTTCAGGGGACTGGTAATGCCTATATAAAATTTCTACTAATCATAACTTCCATGGCATCTAAATAATGATCCAATTTTGAATGAATCGTATGCAACAGCAATAGAATACTGCTCTCAAGGCATTTCATATGCCTTCTAGGTCTAGTCTTCCCAAAGTTTAAAAAGTTTAAATGGTAAGTTACATGCCAGGAATTTTCTACATAATCATGCCATTCTTAGAGTGATTTATTCCTGAAATGAAGCAGCAATGGAAAACTAGGCAGATATTGCTTCCTTTTAAGGTCACTGGTCCAAAGCACAGTATACTGTGTATGGAGATTGAAATAGGAAGGTTTATTTAGGGAGAAAACTTATTTTGATACTCTATCAGAAAATATTTTATTTTCTCCCTAAATGATAGGAATTTGGTCCTACTGAATTACCAGCAAAATGCGAGAATACCTAAAGTGTTCTGACATCAAGTTATATTTCTCAAATTAACCATTTTGACATTTATGGCAACTCTACTTTTCATCTAAAATATATTTTATCCTTCAATGTTTTAAAAAATTCCAGGTATAACTTTAGGCCATAAAAATCACTTTATTAACAGAATGTACTTATTACTAGATTATTATTATTTTTTTTTGAGACATAGTGTCACTATGTTGCCCTTGGTTGAGAGCTGTGGCATCACAGCTCACAGCAACCTCAAACTCTTGGGCTTAAGCGATTCTCTTGCCTCAGCCTCCTGAGTAGCTAGGACTACAGGCGCCCGCCACAACGTCCAGCTATTTTTTGGTTGTAGTTGTCATGCCTGGGCTGGGTTCAAACCCGCCAGTGCCGGTGTCTGTGGCTGGCGCTCTAGCCGCTGAGCTATAGGTGCTGAGCCTATCTTTTAAGATTTAAGGGTGTTTTCCAAATAGTTCTATAACACTCATGTGATAACACACAGTTGGCCACGTGGCTGAAGTAAATTATAATTAGATGATTATACTCAAGTGTAGCTAAACTAAAAAGACTCTGTCTCCTTTTTTATTCTCTCGAAATATTATGTGTGGGAAATAACTTATGACACGGGGCTTTTGGACTGATGCTTGTAGCTTCTGAATTGTATATCTGGTTTTCTACAGGGAAAGAGAGAAGGGCGATTATCTTATAAGGAGAAAAGTGACAAAGGGCTAAGGGAACACTCGGTTTGTTGATGCCTGAAGCAAACTAAATCTTTTGTACTTTGCTATGTTTGCAAGTCCAATTTGCAAAATTTGGGCTTAGGTTAATTTTCTTTCTTACATCATCCACTTATAGTAACAGGAAAAGAAAAGATAGGTAATAATTTTTACAAAGTTACAGTGATTCTTATTTTGTTTCCAAAATTATGTAACTATAATTTTTTTTTCTTTTTTACTCATCTGTAGAGATGTTATTTCACGGACAGCTCTAAAGAAATTGAAGGAAGGTTTTGGAGTTAAGCACAATTTCAAGGAACCAATTTAACCATTTTGTTTGGTGCTTAAAATTTGAGCATGGCACATGAGCCTCAAATTCAGCTTTTGGCTAATTAAATATTTGCTATTATGAGGCCGGGTGCAATGGCTCAAGCCTGTAATCCTAGCACTCTGGGAGGCCGAGCTGGTAGACCAGCTTGAGCCAGGGTGAGACCTTGTCTCTAAAAATAGCCGGGCTTTGTGGCAGGGAGGCTGAGGCAAGAGAGTTTCTTGAGCCCTAGAGTTTGAGGTAGCTGTTAGCTATGATGCCTCCGACATTTTACTGAGGGTGACTAGGTGAGACTCTGTCTTAAAAAAAAAAATTAGTTATTATGGGACAAACTCTTAAAGAAAAAAATTCTTTCCATAGCTAAATATATCTGTGAAGACAGGTATCTGAAGGAGTATGATATTCATGAAGGTATGAAAGAAACATTTGGGCAAAGGAATTCCATTTTGCCTTAGAAGACAATTGGGAAATCCACTGGTAAAAATCCAGCCTGAGAAAACGGAGACTGCCACCTAACCTAGCCTTGCACTTTCCTAGAAGATTTCATTTCCTCTACCTGATCTGTAGAAAGTGAAATGAGGCTGGAGTAGGGAAAGTGCCAAGGAGGGAAGACACTGGAATGTTATCCTTTCTAAGATTACTACTATGCTCTGTTTTTCTATTTAACATTTAAATGACTTAATTGTTTTTCTACCATATTTGAGGGAATTTAACATCTGAGTTTATCTTCTTCTCAATCCACTTGTATTAGTTAATATAGGCTAGGGGCTATAGCAAATAGCCCGGATCTTTAAATGGTGTGACATAATAGAAGTTTATTTTTCTTTTATTTCATAGTCCTATGTGAATCCATGTATGGCTCTGCTCCATGCTGTCGCTCAAGGACCCAGGCACTTTCCTTTGTGTGGCTTCATCATCTTCTATGAGCCTGGGCTCCTCTGCTTTTAGCTGCACATATGCAGATAGAATATGAACGTGGAGAAGGTGAATCCACTCTTGCCACAGAGGTGATGCACTTTTACCTGTACTGCCTCGTCGGAAACTCAGTCCAGTGACTTCTTCTGACTTCAAGGAGGCTGGAAAGTGTAGTCTGATGGTGGGGCCAGAAGAAGAGAACTCTCTGCTATAATATGTAGCAATTTTCAAATAAATATGAAGCAATAGTGAGTTTGATATTAAAAACAATGTAAAAATTATTTCAGATTCTTATAGAGCTTATTGTTAGGACCACCAAGTCTTTTTGTATCATAAATTCATTCATTTGTTTATTCATGAAATATTTTGGAGTGCTCAGTCTGTCTCAGCAGCTCTAGGCCCTACTGTCACTGTGAGTCAGATGGCCACAGTCCCTGAAATCTCAAGTTTACAGTCTAGTGGTAGAGACATATACTAATTAACATACAATTTCAAATTATCCAGATGCATTTTTGCAGTAGTTCTGGGTGGTACAATGCCACATAGAGAATGTTTGCTCATTTTCCCTTCAAGTCGGTCTTTGTCATGTTTCATTTTAACTTCTAACCTATTTCATTAATTTTATATTTCTCTATTTCTTTTCCTCCAATCAGTTTCAGAGCACATAGCAAAAGACTGGCATTCCCTAGGCATAGCTGGTGGAAATACAGGGCTGTGTTTCTTCAGAGTTGGGTTTGAGCCAATTCTGTCATTGTGTACCTTTTGATAGGTGTTTTTAAGTGAAAATCCTTCTATTCTGTTCCCTTCCTAACTCTTACCATGAACATATGAAAAGCATTCCTCTTCTGTAGTTTGGACCTCTCCTCCCAAACTATCTCAGAAGGTGAATAACGCAAACTGCTTAGAGCCTCTCACTCCAGGATAGACTCTTAAGAAATCTCACATGGCTGCATCTGCCCTGGTCACAACTGGCCACATGGGCTTTAGGTGAGGTCTTCTCAAGAAATGCTCCAGCAGGAAAAGAGATTCAGGGCATTTTCCCACAGCCTTTGTCTCTATTATGTGCTTCACGTTAGAAGAGGGAAGGCTATATTAGGCCCATTAGAGACACAAGTTTGGGAACATGCTCTCAGTTCAGATATCTGGTGCCTTTTATTTTTAGAGGCACAGAGAGAGGCGAAGGCATCCTTATGTAACTATGTAACAGGAGAAAAATTGCCTTTTTAACTATGTAATAGGAGAAAAATTGCCTTTTTTTGCCAGACGCTTCCCAAATGTGTTCAGGCTTCCCAGGGTTGAGGCGCTTGAGATGGGGGTGGAGGCAGTGATAATGTTGAGTTCAAACTAAGAGAATCTCACTTGAGGCGCCAGCAGCCTGGAGGCAACACCGGAATCTATGGCGATTGCTAGATCTTCTTTCCAGGACCAAGAGAAAAACTAAATTTACAATAATCCTTTAGGAAGAGAAATAATCCCTAGGGCCTTGGATCTTTCACTGTGCACAACTAGAATCACCATGAAATGAAAAAAACTTAAATATTAATTCGGTGACCTCAAATTTTGTCAGCAAATGTGGATACTGGGTTCAAGCAAAATGAGCAGACCCTAGAAAAAAGAAGGGCTCAGTATAGATGACCTCAGGATGGTGCTGACTCCCCCTTTTCCAGAAAAGAAGCCAGAAGTGATTGAAACTATAGCTTAGTTATGAATGTTTCATCATGAGCTTTGCCTCTTTCACATATGGGAAATATTATTTATGAAAAGATGTCCATCTGTAAGGAATGAGATAGACTATCTGCAGAGTATTAAAGATGATAAAGCTGTGTCTGGTATTAATTGAAATATTTTTGAGCTACATCTCATCTCCAGAGAAATAATTTCTTTCTGTAGCTTCTAGAGTTGCAGCTGACTTTTATGTGTATGGCATTTATGGATACACACACACACACACACACACACACACACACATACAAAGGGAAAATCCACTACCTGCGGTGTTGAAAGATGTTTCCAATGAAAAATTTGAATTCTAGATATTTCTTAGGTATTTGGGGAAAAATCAATCACATGATAAATTGTTTCCTACTGGAATAATATAATGGTTGGCAGCTTGCAACTACTTCTGTCAGAAATTAAATGATAAAACTTTTCACTGGAATTTTTTTGTTGTTGCCACAAGGTATTTTTTCCATTTTCTTTTTGTGAAGAATAGCTCCTTTCTAAAATCTAAAGTAAAATTCAGAATAAATCCTTCTGAAATGAAGAGGCTAAATTTTATTTTTATTTATTTATTTTATTGTTGGGGATTCATTGAATGTACAAGAAACCATGTTACACTGGTTGCATTTGTTGGGTAAAGTCCGTCTTACAATCGTGGGATTTGCCCCCAAAAGGTGTGGCACACACCAAGACCCCACCCCCCTCGCTCCTTCCCTCTCTCTGCTCTTCCTTTCCCCACCCCTCCCTCATTCTTTCTCTCTCTGCTCTCCCCTTCCCTCACCCCCACCGTGTCAATAATTGACATTAATTGTCCTCATATCAAACTTGAGTACATGGGATTCATGCTTCTCCATTCTTGAGATGCTTTACTAAGAATAATGTGTTCCACTTCCATCCAGGATAATACAAAGGCTGTAAAGTCTCCATTTTTTTAATGGCTAAATAGTATTCCATAGTGTACATATACCACAGCTTGCCAGGAATATTTTTGAAAAGGTAGAGAATAAGGATTTATCCTACATTCTATTAAAATTAAAGACTACTGTATTTCAGAATCTTTCTCTCAG
>CAUYON010115965.1:0-37677 GCA_963573935.1 Arctocebus calabarensis | reverse complement strand
TTATCACAAGGTTTCACTGCAGGCATCAGTAGAAAGAGTAGACCATTCTGATGCCTGGTCCATACACCTGTTCCATCTGCAATGAAAACCCTGATGTAGATAAAACTGACGCTTACCATAGGTGTGGCCCCACCAATTACCTGCCCTCCACCACATCTTAGCAGGGTACAGCAACTTACTAAATGCAGAATACAAATGTCTTCATACAATAACTAAGAAAATGCCATGAAGACTATACTAAACAGTTTGATGAAAACATTTCAGAGTGTATATGAAGCCAGCACATTGTACCCCTTGATTGCACTAATGTACGTAGCTATGATTTAATAAATAAAATAAAATAAAATAAAAAAAGAAAGTGAAGAAGGTCCCCTAAGATAATACACCTGTGCCCTCTGATGGTGACATTGATAGGTGTCTATACTAGCTAGTCCTTCATAAAAGGATTCCTTGGCTATTTCTAGCCCAGTGAAGGATATTCTGGCTACAAGGTCAAGGAAAGAGCATGAACAGAAGAGTAAATACCCAGAACAGTTATAATTATGAGAAAAAGAGGCACTACATTTGAACACTTGCACCTTAACCCTTGTACTTAAGAGAAAAACAAAAAGATTTGGGACCCTGGCAATTGGCCAAAGAAATATAATAAGTTGGTGGGTATTTAGTCATGGAAAAAAACTATAAAACTTCAAGTAGAAATAGTACAATAAAGCTGTAATCACCTGTGTCTTAGTATTTGTTGGTCCTGGTATAATAGAGAAAGAGGGAGAGAAAGCACCCTATTTCTCTGGTCTGCCAAAAGCGTAAGATACTATACTAGAAGTTCTGATATATGGGGTAATTTGGGGGCATTACTCAGTAAAAGTGGTGTATCTAAGATTCAAACAGGTTGCAGAAGACTCAGTACTGTTCTTAGTTCTTCACTCCCTCCCACTGTAAAAGTGCATGCCTCCGTCATTTGCCATGTGCGGAGCGTCCAGGCCCTCCCTCTCTGCTGAAATCCACTTGCCTTCCTGTGCACTTGGGTTTTGGCCATGTCAACTGCCCTGCCAACTGCCTGTCTTGGCCTGTCAACTGCCCTGCCTAGTGAAATGTTAGCAGATAGGACAAGAACAGGAGATTTAAGATATGCTTTGCCGGGCTATATCTGCACATCTGTGCAGAACATTAGAACATGCTCCAATTAGTTACTGTACCCAGAACCCTAACTGGCTCCTGAAATTGAGATGGTCAAATATGTCAATTTCATATAGGATTTCCCATCAACAATGTCACCTTCCTCCTCTATTCCTAAGCACCAGGCATCTTGGCTCCCTTTCTCCTTCTACTTATTCCCTATATGTAAATTATGACTTGCCTGCTTTTCTATTTTCACTGGTATCTCATCTTTCATATCAGAGAGCAAGACCAGATTACAATGTAGCCCACGTGGGTGCTGTTGAGACCCTGAACATTGATGGCAAATACAGATGTTGCAAAGAGGGGTAAAGGAGATCCTCATCAAATTTATTCTAATGATATTAATGAATAAAATTTACACACATATCCTAATATGTTATTATATATTAGAATTAATGTGCAATAGATTTATGTACAATGTACACTACATTATGCTTATTTTGTCCTATACATAATTCTTATCTTATATATAACTATGTATTAATTCTAATATATATTAGACTATGTATCTAATGTGTGTCTCTTGTCAGACCTGCTTATTAGAAGGTGGGTTAGTTATTGTTTTTGTTTTTATTGAGTGAACAATACCCTTTCAAGGACAGAGCTGACTTGTTCATGGCAAAGGAAGTTAGTTCAAAGAATGCTTTTACTTTTCTTCCCTCCCCACCTGAAATTCTCTGTTCCTTCTCTAAATAGAGAATAGAGGTGAGTAATATTTTATTTTATTTTATATTTTTATTTTATTTCATTTTATTTTCTTTTGAGACAGAATCTCACTCTCTCGCCCTGGTAGAGTGCCGTGGCAGCACTGTGGTTCACAGCAACCTCAATCACTTGAGCTCAAGAGATCCTGGACTACAGGCACTAACCACAACAGCTGGCTAATGTTTCTATTTTTAGTAAAGTACATTATTTAGTAGAGTACATTATTTCAGTAGAATACATTATTTTTTTAAAGAAACTTATTTTCCTGTGGCAATAAGGTGTGCCCTTATGCAAAAACAGTGGAAAGCCAGAATGTTTAAATTTTGGCAACATTAGAAAGCGTCTCACTTTGGAGGACCCTGATCTAGCTAAGGTCATGGCATCCTGCTTCCCTGAAAAGGGTGCCCTGGACCCGTGTTCCAATCAGCAGTCAGGGCACCATGCCTGCTTCTTTTCCCACACACTGTCACACACATTGTTCCCAGGATACCCAGGACAGTCTCGTGCTGACCAGATTGTCTCCCCTAGCTTTGCTCAGAGATTGCAGCCTTGGGACCAGCCCAAATGGGGCCTGCTCTGTTGACAACAAAATGTCAGGTTACCTTATAGGTATAACAAAGCCCAAAGCTACAAGTCATGGAGCCCCAGCAAGCACAACAGAAAAAGCTTCAGCCTCTGACAACACCTGGAACCTGAATGCTGGATTCTTTCAGAAATGAGGGGTTCATTGGCCCAGAAGATCCAGAGCTAAAATCTACCTCAGTATACCTCGTAATGAATGTCCAAATTTGAAGCCCTCCAATCACACCCTGCAAAACCAACCTTCCTAAATTCTTTTCCTTGTCCTCAGTGTCCATAAACTTGACCCAGACCCCATTTTGGGAAGACATATTGGAGCTCACTTCCTGTCTTGTTCATGCCAATCTTACAACAGAGACTTTCTTTTCCTATGGCTGGTGTCATGGTATTGGCCTCTGAGCCATGAGCACAGTGGGTGCTTTTCAGCAAAGTTCCATGAAAGTGCAGTGCCATAGCCCCTTGACAGCTGTCTGCAGACTCATTTAGCCAACGAGAAGCATTGCTGGGCGACAGGGGGCTGGGAGAAGAAAGAATTCAGGCTCTTTCACCCTTTGTTCTATTGCTTGGTTGAGTTTTTAGCCCTGACTGAGTCTCCCTGAGCTGAGGCTCCCCTGGGTGATCGCAGGTTTCAGTAAAATCACATCCTTGCTTTGTCCCTCCAACCAAGCAATATCCAAGGAACCAGAAAGATAACAGTGAGAAATAAGACTATTGCCACACCCGTCAACTCCACTTACTGGGAGTTTATAGGCAAGTAAGTATATTTTCATATGTTTAAAAGTAAAAAGCACAGTGAGTTCCAATGATACCTTTGGTTATAGTGTCATTTGGCATAAAAAGAAAAATTAATTTTTCTTTTCTTCACAGCAGCTAGGAATTTCAGTGCCCTCCCCAAGTTATTTGCAGAGTCTTGGTGAATCTATGTTTTCTAGGGTTCTTTCGTATCTGCATTTCAGGTGTTGTTATCTAAAGATCAGGCTGTCTTCTTTGTGCTGCCCAAGATCAGAACCCAGAAAATGTTTTATCCTCCTGCGATTATACTCACCTCAGAATGAGTTGGACAGCACCCCCTTTATTGGTTCTCTTTCCTGTCTCACGTCCCCCCTTCTGTTCTGTCTCAGGATCTATTGCTGAGTGACCTCAAGCTGAAACAAAGCCCATCTCCTACCTGGTTAAGTTGAAAGGAGCATTCCCTAACATAATCTCATGGTGGAAGAGAAATTACAGTACACAGAAAACTCCTGAAAGTAATCCCCCCTTTAGGCCCAACGTGCAGACCTTTTTAATGGCAATCTTTTGATAGTCTCAAAATTTACTGTACACATGGTATTCAACCCCTCTCTTTGGGGAGTGGGAATACTCACCTCCCTTTTTTTTTTTCTTTATCCTGAAAAAAATCTTCACATAACGTCCTGTTACAATCTTTAAGAATAATGTAATAAATGGCCATGCACACCCTCATAGAATTTGGAAATGAAACATTATGGATAATTTTGAAGCCTCTTAGGTGCACTTCTCCAATTTTCTTCTTTTTTTTTCTTTCCCTTGATATAGTCATTACCCTAAATCTTGTTTCAATCAGCCTCAAAGACCTCCTTTAATTCCTTTAATTAGGAGTCTGTAACACTCCTTTAGCAGAGATCATCCACGATATCATGGTGAGATTATTTATACAGAGGAGATTTCACACTTAGTCTTACACATTTCAGATCTAAAGGATACTAATATTTCATAAAGAGACAATTTATTTCATTACATTTTGTATTACTTGGTCAAATATATCATTTACTGGGAGAAGCACTGAAAAATTAAAGAACTTAAAAAATGCTCCATATGAAATCTGTCATACAGTCACTCCCACTTAGACGGAAGTCTAAACTACTTTTATATCACTTCATTGGAAATAATTTGTTATTCATAATCAATGTTAATTTAAAATGTAACTAGGAGCTTGTTTCTATCAAACGGAAAGGCACGTTTAAATACAAAGCAATTTTTTCTCTAATTATAAGTTTTGATCATGCTAATTTATGTGCATTGTTTTCCAGAAGTACATTATTGCTGGCAGCACATTTGATACCAGCAATGAATTTTACATATTTTACTGGGGCAGTCAGAGTTTAGAGAAATAACTGAAATGAGTGATGCGCTCACAGAAAACTACAAGGATAATTCACATTGCTTAACAGCAAAAATATTAGCTTGCATCCAGTGGTGGCTAGTGGCATGTAACTTACAAAAACAAAAAAATTTTCCATGAAAATCATACATTATGTGCCTCCAAAGAGGTACATTGAAAGCTCTGGGGAATATTGTTTGTAAGTTTTATGAGGGTGTCTTGAGAACAAATGGACTCATTGGCTCCCATGTTTTCTTTCTAACTCACCAAGAAGACTGGGTGGTGAGGGGACGTGTGAGGGATGTGTGTCACACTGGGGGTGTGGCGTCCTTGCTTTGTCCCTCCAACCAAGCAATATCCAAGGAACCAGAAAGATAATACATTGAGCGTCCTTGATAAGCGGAAATACTTTCAACGCACCAGGCTGTCAAAGGAAAACATTTACTTAAGCCTCAGAGAAAACTGAGGCTTCGCTTAGAAAACATTTTACACTACAACTAATGTTCCACTTTAGAAAACAGAACGTCGCCTTCTCACATTTTGTCTACACCAAACAGGAGTTGAGATCTATAGAGTTTCAGAAGAAAATGTTTTAACTCTTCAATCGCTACATCAAAGAGCGTTTCATGTTCAGAAGCTAATGTGTACTCTGGCCAATTAATTCTTCTTCAGACCTGGAAAATACTATCCTTTTAAAACACATAAAAGTGATACCACCACTCAGCAGTCATTTTTTGAACCATCTGTGAAAGCTGCTGTGGTCGACATTTTATTTATGTTGAAAAAGCCTCAAAATGGGAGGCACAAGCCTCTCTGTAATTAAAATGGAACTCATTCAATGTATTGTTCCCTAAGAGAGATTTTACAGGACTTGATGAAATGCATGTGTGCCTGGGATCAGAGTTATCTGCCGTGGCCAAAGGTTGCGGCCAGCTGTGTCCACGGGCAGGTGCCCAGTGGGCATCTCGGAGCCCTGGAGCTGTGCAGCTCCACCACCTCTCCCTTGGAGGGAGGGTCCTCACACCTGGGCTTCAGGATTAAGGGTAGTGGCTGTGGCCACTCTGCCTGCCTTGTGGCCAGTCCAGGCTCCCAGCCACTCAATACCTGTGCAGGCAGAGGGGAATGCTCCTTCCCACCAACCTCTCTACCTGGTGGCGTGGGAGGTTTTCCTCTCTCCTTTACCTTGGAGAAGAGAAGGCTGCTGGGGGCTCCAGGCTTCTTTGCGTGGACTCTCCTGCGCTTGTGTGTGTGGTTGTACACACCGATTCACATTTGGGCACATGCACACTGAACATGGCTGATTTCATGCCACTTCCCAGCACAGGTGCCACTGCCATTTCCAGGAAGTTTCCATCACAGCATTAGGAGCCTGCTCATGAATGAAGCCTACAAAAGTGGGTGGAGACCCCGACAATTCCTTTTTTTGACCTGACTGGCCACTGTGGGTTTTTTAATGGTAAAACACTAATGTAAGATAATAAAAACAATGTTATATTTCACATGCTGGCATTCTCTAAATTAGCATGTTAGCCTGTAGCTTGTAATTATGCTAACTACACATTATTACACAGTTGACAAATACTGACTCACAGGACCTTGAAGATTTTACCGTCCGTCCTGTGCATGTGTTTTAAGGCTGTTTAATGACTGCCAGCTGTTGTCCCTCTGTGTTTCTAGGTGGCTGTTATGGCCGCACATTCTCTGAGGCAGAGGATGTTGTGAGACTCCTTGGGAGATTCCTTGTGAATGACAAATGCCACTCAGACTGGCCCTGGTGACACCTGTTCCTCCCTGCTCTGAGGAATAGGTTCTCTTAATTCCCTTTACCTCAGGGAGGAGCACAGCTTCAGAGTCAGAAAGCACTGGGTTTCATTCTTGGGGCTGCTACATATTAGTCACGTGAATGACCTTGACAAATCAGCATTCCTCATTGCAAACTGAATAGAAAGTAATGTCTAGTTCAAAGAATCGTGGTATGAAATATACACTATAATGCATATAAAGCAATTAACACTCTGCCAGGTACTTAAATGCTGTTCAATCGTTATTATTATTAAAAGTAAACATATTTATAATACTAAAATATTAATATTTATTAGTCAAAATAAATGTTATATTGACTAATGTATTCTAATAATTAGATACTGTTTACTTGTAAATATGTGTGTATACATGCAAATACATTACACATTTATAAAAATATATATATAAAATATACACATTTATACAAATTACACATTTATAAAAATATATATATATAAATATATTCAAGTTTGTGTACACAGAGGGTGCCAAAAATATGTACACATTTTCCTAAAGGAAAAAATTGTATTAAATTTGTAATACTCAAGTCACCACTTGACTTTTGCAATTGGAAGAGATACAAGATACAAGATAATAAACATTATCAGTATATATGGAGTATTACAATTTTTTTTTTTGGCGGTTTTTAGCCTGGGGTTGGGTTTGAACCTGCCACCTCTGGTATATGGGGCTGGCTCCCCAGTCCTTTGAGCCACAGGTGCCACCCAGAGTATTACAGTTTTAATACAATTTTTTCCTTACTTAAAATGTGCATACATTTTCTGGAACCCTATATATAAATGTATATACACACACGCATGATTATATTACAGTTTTCTGAAGATCAAGAACTAACTTTGAATCTATCATAGTTCTGAGTATAGCTTTATACATGAAGATAGAATTTATAGAGTATTTGTACTAAGAGCGTTCTAATTAAAATAAGAGCATGGATAACCCTTTTTAGAAGGCATTAATTCTGGTTTAAAAATACGTCCTAGCTCAATACGGGAATGATGGTATATACTTTTTATTTTCACATAGTCTCAATTCAGATTCAATGGAAGGCTCTATTGTGGCTAATGGAAAGACAAAAATAAAGTTGTCGTCAATGATCAAAATATAATACCAACATGTTTTCTTTTTCTTTTAAATCAAAAGTCATGTGCTCACAAATTTGGTGGATTTAATACTGTTCTCTATACATTTATCTGTGTTTTAATTTCTCAAATGTGTAAAAACTAATTTAATGATTGCTCCTCTGAATGAGGAATGAGTTTGCTCATCTCGGACGCCGCACTCAAGCAGGGAATGTGATCTGCAGAGAAAAGTTCAGGATCTTTACAACCACCAGCTGTGCCCTCTAGAGTAGCAATTACAGAGAAGCAAAGGAGGGGACAGTGACTAATAATCGTCAAGCAAACTAGGGGGCAGTAGCTGACTATTATTAATCTAACCTAGGCTTGTTCTTTAACAGAGTTGTGAGGCTCTTACTCTAGTTCCCACCTTATACCCCCCACCCCTTTCATCAATTTGTAAGAATGATTTCAATGGCACTCGGGGTCTTAGGACATTTCAGAGCAACTTTATAAACTCAAACAAACAAACCACAAAAAGCCAAACATCTTGGAACTGAATCAATGAAGATGAATTCAAATCTTACCAAAAGCCTAGACACCACATCTAGAAGATCAATCCCCAGATACTTTTAAAAAAAAAAAAACAGGACCAGTGTTTACTGTGGTTTCCTCTAGAAGGAAATTCAGTTTGGAGGGTAGAAAAATGCCAATGTTTAAATTCAATAAAGAGTTCTGCCTTCATAAGCTATGGGCAGTCGTGGTATAAAGAAAGACCCCTCATTGCAACTTTTAAACTATTGTGGAATTTATTGTATCATGCCTCACAGCTATTAAAAACCAGAAGAATAAAAAGAAAAGCTAGAAGTTTCTATACAGCAGTCTTAAAAACTCATCTAAAAAAATGAACATTTTAGCCAAACATCCAGATGGTTGTTCCCAATTTACCGTCCCAGTGTGGGGGTTACAAACTCCCAGATGCCTGAGCACAGCCAACTCCACCGGCTCCAGTTTCCTTTGCATTCTGGGGGTTGTTCATCCCACAGCCCGTGCCCAGGCCCTCCAGAGGGGGGCAGTTTATCTCTTTGTGTGAGATTCTATCAGTTCAATCATCTGGTTTTGCTCTTAACTTTTTTTTTTTTTTTTTTAGGAAACAAGATAGCAATCACTGTAAAATTAAGATAAAATTTGAGCTTGGGGAAGATATAATAAAAGTATGCTTATAGCTTTAGAGAAATAGCAAAGTCGATGGAGTGAAACAATACATGTCTCTGGAAAAACACAGCTAGAGATGTGTAACTGAAGACGATGGCTGGTTTAGAATTCACCAGGGTGAGTTAACCATTTTAAAGGCCATTTTCATCTTTTGCCCTCTTTTTCTCTCTCTTCCTCCTCTTCTTCCTCCTCCTTTTCTTTCTTATAGACCAGCAGTTCTCAACCCTCCTAATGCCACGACCCTTTAGTATAGTTCCTCATGTCATGGTGACCCTCAACCATAAAATTATTTTTGTTGCTACTTCATATCTGTAATTTTGCTACTGTGATGAATCGTAATGTGTTTTCCAATGGTCTTAGGTGACCCCTGTGAAAGGGTCGTTCGATCCCTTTGAGGATCATGACTCACAGGTCGAGAACCTCCGCTATAGGCCAAATATTGCAAAGAGAGGAAGAGGAGGGAGAGGAAGAACAAAAATCTCCCCCATAATGTTACTTTTAAATTTGTCCAATAAATGATGGATGCGTTTAATGAGAAAGATGTACATCATACTGAAAGTCCATCATTTTGGCAAATGTGTCATTTATCATGAGATGGATGGATGAAAATGTTTAAAATAGTTACTAAAATAAAACTGCAAAGAAGATCGAGCTACACAATGATCATTTGAACTGTTGAGGTAAAAGAATCCCCTTACACTCTCGCCATGCCTCTCGCATCAAGGTGGTTCTATCCAAAAATGCAAATGCTATTTATTTATCTCTGGAAAATTAATCATCCTGTGGTGTAGTGTACTTAGACGTATGGATTAATTATCATCATTTCCCTCCAATAACCAATCAATCCATTTTTTATTTATTTTTTTTTATTAAATCATAGCTGTGCACATTAGCGCAATCATGGGGTACAATGTATGATCCTATAATTCCTTTACTTGGTATATATCCAGAAGACCAAAAATTCATTATAACAAAGACATCTGAACCAGAATGTTCATTGTAGCCCAATTCATAATTGCTAAGTCGTGGAAGAAGCCCAAGTGCAATCCATTTTTTAAAAGGAACATGTATTGGATCCCTCTTTGCCTTGGTTTCACTGGGCTGCAGGTGCTTTGCTATGTGTGTTCCTTGATTGAGATGAATTTTTATTTTCTCCAGATTGAAGAACATGAGGAAATTTATATCCGGCAAGTCAAGGCAGATAAAGTAAACAAACAGGTCTTTACTGTTACACTTGCTCTTGCTTTTATTCCTTCCTTATAAACTTTAGCTTTCCTTCAAACTTCGACATAGTAATAATAAAAAAGAAAATTAACAAGAACCTATGATGCTAAATATTTGTGGTTTTATTCTTTCTTTTTTCAGACTAAAGGGCACTAGAAGTTGAGAATGAGGGGTGAGCCGTTTCCGCTCCCCATCTACTGTTAAGCTCTGTCTGAACTTGAACTTTTGTGGAGCTTCTTTGTGTCTATCAGTAAACTCTGAATACTCTAAAAAAAATAAAAAATAAAAGTTGAGGGTGGTGCCCATGGCTCAAAGGAGTAGGGCGCTGGCCCCGTATGCCGGAGGTGGTGGGTTCAAACTCAGACCTGGCCAAAAACTGCAAAATAATAATAATAATAATAATAATAAAAGTTGAGAATGGGACACAGTGAACCAGGCAAGACTGACAATTATTTTAAGGGGCTGAAAATGACAATAAACGGAATTTATTTATATCAAAAATTTGAAATTTAAGCTGCTCCAGAATGCTGTTTATACCATGTTTCTTCATTCAAATAAAATATTTTCAAATCCAGTGAATCAGCGCTATATTTGATAAAGATGGAAGGCTGAACAAGGTGAGTTACTTTCCCTCTCACCAAATCACTAGTATAATAAGAGTGAATTTTTTTTTCATTTTTAAGTTATTAATCAGCAAGAATTAAGGGCATGAGAGGAGAAACCATGGGACCTAAACATTTTGGAAGCTGAGCTCAATCAGGTCTGAGCAGGGAAAAGCCAACCAGCAATCCCCTTCATTCCAAAGATTCCCTCAAAGATTCAGGAACGTGGGGCACCAGACACATCCCGAGGAAGCTGGAGCTCACAACAAACGAATTAAACTAATTAATTTGATTCTCCCTCTAGCTCTATGCAGTTGGGGCCTGCCCTTTCCTGGTGCTGATGCTGACAGAACATTGTTTTTTTTCCCACAAAGAAGGGAGTTCGGGTACACCTGACCTCCAAAATATCATCCTATCATTCTGAGCACCACTGGACATTCTGTATGCTCATGACACACACAGCTGTGTCTACCAACAAGATACAATAGTGAGGACAGCTTCAAGGCAGATGTTCAAAAGATCCATCTCTGAGGAATTTGACCAGCCAGTGGGAAAATATATGAAGGCACTGACCTCAGGGGTTCCGGAGGACCGTCCAATGAACTTGTCCAGCCAGACCTCTCTAGCCAAGTCTGCCCCGCACAAACCTTACTGCACGCCCAACATCACTCTCCTCCACTCCTCAACAACAGCGGACATCACCATCCAGGAGGAACAGCCCAGCATAAAGGCAGACACCAAAACAAAAAGGTAAGAAAAGGCAACTTGAGAGAAATAGAGGCCACGCAGAGAGGAGCTTGAAATACCAAGAAGTGATGGAAAGCCGAAACCTCATCTCTGAACTGGGAGACAGGCCACAGGGACATTTCAAAGGCAACTGATTATGACCAGTGAGAGGACTTAGGCTGGTTGGAGGGAAGTAGTTCATCAGAGTGGGACAACGAAGGATCGGGAGAGCTTATTTGGAAAAAACGGGGGATATAAGCTCCATCCTCCCTAAAGCAGGAAGCATGGGAGTGCCAGCCTCCTTCCAGTTCTAAGAACATTTGGCTAGATGGCTCGGAGGTAGGCAGAGCGTCACGACAGATGATCTTGGCAGGAGAGAAGACAGATGTCCTACAGGGGAGAGGACGGTGGCTCTGGGACAAGTTTAAGGGAGTTAAGAGTAAACCTGGCTCTGTACTCAATCTTAAAAACCACCTCTTGCAGGAGGTTTTCTGGGGAGACCCCATCCTTTTCCTATCTCTGTTGCACATTGAGTGTGAATGGTTAATTTTTTTATTTTTTTTTAAATTTCCCAAAATTCTGTATATGTGCATCATAGTTTCCCAAAATGTGATTTGGATGACAGCTACCATTTTAATTTTGTATGTAACTGATACTTTATTTCTTAATTTAATGCCTAAAAATATTTAGACTTTTAAACGTTTTGCCATTTATGATGTTTTAAATTTGTTTTGTGGTTATTTCCTTTATCTTTCTTTATTTTTCAGGTTATTTTCTTTGTTCATATAGTTTTTTTCTTTTTTTTCAGATTACTATGAGGGTACAAATGTTTAGGTTACATTGTTTTCATTTCTAAGGTCAAGTTCAAGTTGTAGTTGAGCCCTTCCTACAGGGGACAGGCTGAACGCCCTGACATTGTGCACATGAGGTGAGATCCCACCAACTGCCCTCTCTCCCCTCCCCTCTCCCTGATTTTCCTTCTCCCTTGATGAACTATACTTACATTTTTCTTTCGTGGGGGAGTACATTACTTATATAGTGGTTTCATATTAGTATTGTGCACATTGGATACTTGTTTTTCCATTCTTGTGATACTTTACCGAGACGAATGTGTTTCAACTCCATTTAGGTAAACACAAAAGATGTAAAGTCTCCATCTTTTCTGATGGCTGAATACAACCATGGAGTACTAACTTTCATCTTTTCAAAGGTGAGAATTAAATCTTCCTTGGTATCATGATGAGCACCACTCCTTACTCCACTCCATACCCATTAACGGTTACTCCCCCCATTCCTACAATCACTTTTGTGAGGGGAAAGATATTATACAAAAACCTAAAATATCAGGGATGGGGTAATGCCACTGTGGAGTTGTTATTAGAAATAAAGAGTCGGCTTGGCACCCATAGCAGAGTAGTTACAGTGCCAGCCCACCAAGAGTGGCAGGTTCGAACCCAGCCCGAGCCAGTTAAACACAGTGACAACTGCAACAAAAAATAGCCTGGCATTGTGGCGGGCACCTGTAGTGCTAGCTACTTGGGAGGCTGAGGCAAGAGAATCACTTAAACCCAAGAGTTAGAGCTTGCTGTGAGCAGTGATGCCACAGCACTCCACCAAGGGCGACATAGTGAGACTCTGTCTCAAAAAAAAAAAAAAGGAATAAAGTGTCTAATGTTAAAGAATCTAATGTAAATGTTCTGGTGCATAAGAAAATTTCTATGAAAATGTTGTAACAGCTTAAAAATGCCAGACCTGTATAATTGATTATGATTTAATTATTGTCTCTCTTGGATCAAGTTTGAGGGTCAAGTTTAATAGCCTCAGTGAATTCTTTATAATTTCCAAATTTTTATTTTATTATAAAATCACTTCCAAGAAAATGGTTTTGTGTGAATTCCAATGTTAGTAAAATAGCATTATCACAGAAATAGTTTTCTCAAGTTCCCAGAAGTGAGGTATGAGCCCTACTCATAGTTGCCATTTTATTGGATTTTGTCAAATTCCTTCCTCTCAGCACCTGGCTGCATCCCTTCTAAAGAAAAGAAGGATGCTCACAGGCATTGGAAAGACCTTCAGTGCTTTGTGCCCCAAAGAGTTAAGCTCTTTGAATAGCAGAATACTGTCAAAGAATACATTCAAGTCAAATTAGCCACCATACTGTCAGTACACAGGTATCCACAAGGTGATTTTAAAAACTGACGACCACCAGAAATAACTAAGAATGAAATTCAGGTAGTCCATGGGTTTACAGACAAGAAATGTTCCTGAGAATGTCTTTAGTTTGGATTTTATGTAACTTGGATCCCTGTGAATAGCACATATACATTAAGAAGAGTAATAACAATACTCCAATGGATCATATGCAGTAATAACACTATGTAATGCAGTATAATGTTATAACAATTAATAATCATATCCCTGTACTGTAATAACAAGTTACAGAAGCTATTGTGCTCCTTATTTTAATTCAAACAAACAGAACATTAAAATGAACTCATACAAAACGTTTCAGATAGGAGATAGGCAAAATTTCAAAGAAGTATATAAAAGGTAACACCTAATATTGCATCAGTGCTAGGCTAATAGGAATGTTACGCTTATTTTGAACTTCTAACCAAATCAATAATACCTTTTCCATTTCAGCAATTAATCCATTATGCTGCTTAGTAACAACTGATACTTTTCATGGAATGCCGCATTGCACGTGTTCCATTATTCTCACTTCATCCTTGATAATTGCTCCGATAATCAAATGATGGAAGCCTAGTACTTTCTCAATAAATGGTGGCATCCAGCCTTTCTTGGAATGCTTAATTATTTCTGTGTGTGTGTGTGTGTGTGTGTGTGTATAATGATGTAAAGATCCCCCCACACACATAACCACATACAGTCAGTCAGCATGGCCTCCTGCCTGGTTCCTGGAGTTCAGGGATCCACTAACTGATACCAGCCCCATGATGACCATGGACCACTGAATGTCACTGAACACACAAAAGGAGTGAAGGGAAAGCTTGAGTGTCAACAGGAGGTAACATCCAACTGGGAGAAATAAGTCCTCTGTGCGAATGGAGTCCTCATTTATCTGCTTTCTGCAGAGGTCAAGTTCATAACCTTATTTCAGGGACACCCAGAAACGGGTACACAGGGTGGGAAGTAAACAAGGGAGACCATTCCAAGACATGGAGTCTACCCCAGCCACTCCACCTTGTGCTGTGGGGAAGGAGAGTTCAGAAAGGCAGCACCTGGGCAGGTGCATAGGGAAGGTTCCCCTTTGTGTTTATAAAGGAAGAGACCCAAACTGAAACCACAATCTATAGGATTAGGACTCAGGACCTATAAGCCCACAATCTCTAATGTTTTGTTTCATTTTGATGAAAATATTTCATTAAGTTCTGCCTTCCATCTGTTAATATCAGCTTTATTGAGGAAAATTCACAAGCCATATAATTCACCATAATAAAGTGCACAATGCCAGTTATTAGTACATTCACAGAGCTATGCAGCCATTGCCACTATCAAACTCCAGAACATTTTCCTCACTCCAGAAAGAAACTCCATACCCATTAACAGTTACTCCTCCCATTCCTAACAACCGCCAGTCCCTGTAACCACCTGCCTATTTTCTGTTGTTTACTAATTTTCCTACTTTGGACATTTCATATGAATGGAATCCTACGATATTTTGCCTTTGGTGGCTGGTTTCCTTCACTTAGAATAAGGCATTCCCTTTTCCATGTTATTGGCATGGATATTCTTAGACAAATTCCACATACTCAAAACACACCCATCCTGGGGAACAGGATGGCCTCCTCCCAGCCCTGCCTCCTCTGGGCAGCTCCTGCCCCAGCAGCCAGAGACAACTGTGAAGGAGGAATGGCTCACACTTTCTCCCTGCTCAGAAATCTTTATTGTCTTTTTTCACTCTCAGATCAAAATTTTAACGTCTAAGGACATTCAAGAGCTTCCTCATCTGCTGCTGCCACTATTCCTGCCTCCCCTCCTGCCACCTTCCACCTGCCCAGGTCTCCTCTCTCTGTTGGCTTCTTTTCATCCTCTAACCTGAGAAGCAAGATGTCCACTAACCCCTAGTTCCTGTGCCCAGAACACTCTTCTGTCAGATTTGCTTATTTTCTTCTCTCATTTCTTGCAGATCTACATTTAAACATGATCAACTCAGAGGCCACCCTGGGTAAGGTATCTCTCCTTTTTCTCAATTCCCTACCACCCCACACTACTTTGATCTTCACAGCCCTGCCTCCCACCTGCAGGATCCTGGATGAGTTACTAATCTCTTCTGTGCCTTCCTTTCCTCGTCTATATAAAGAGAGGGTCATATCAGTACCTACTGGGGTTAGATGCTATAGATAATTGAGAATTAAATGACTTAACATATCCAAAATACTCAGAAATTGCTCATCTTCCAGTAGATGATAGTTAAGTTCTCATGCTCTCCGCTTCTGCATAAAGACAAGGATGCTGACTTCACCAACCTGTCCTCAGCATCTGTTACTGTACTTGGCACATGAGAGCAATGCTCCATATTTAAACATGGAAAGATAAAAGGCAGATGAAGAAGTGTTGCGGTAATGGAGCCGCGAGGAACAACAGCTTTGCCTCAGGTGTAGAGCTCGCACCTGTAATTATTAGGGTATGCAAGAAACAGACTCTTCAGATGGCTTGCAGCAAATCATCTTTATTTGGGGCCACCTCATATACACTGGTGGTCACATACACACTTAATCTATGATCTATAGCCTTTTACCATTACCTAACTTCTTCAGTCTAAAATTAACTTGTGGAAAAACATTCAGTCCTTAAATTAACACAATACTTTCTGTTTTTACTTTCTTCTCAGACATGCATCAGCTTTTGAACAAAGTGTCTAAATAGAGATCATGAAGAGCTACAGGGAATTGGGTAATGAAGCCCCTTCAAGCACACACTTAGTTAACCAAAAATGGATTTATGACTTTTTTTTCCTACAGAACAGAGTTCTATAGACTCTAGGACATTATGTGTAAACATAAGTCACCCTCTGATCTGTATCACCAGGGGTGGGATTGACAGGCCCAAACCACCTGGGCTTAACAGAAGCATACTTTCAGAGTCACTGTTTTTATGGACTTTTACCTCTGGACAAACAGTCTCTGTGTACGCTCAGGGGGAGCCCAGCTCTCTTGCTTCTGTATTAGGAGAAGCCATTTTAACCCATTAAAGGCTTGCCTTTATGTGACTTATGTAGGGTGCTCTTCTAACCCTATAAAGAAGCATGATTTCAAGGCAGAAATTCAAATGTGCTATTCAGGCCCTGGTCTGTGGAATAGTGTGGCAGATTAAACAAAGCTTTTTAAACCAAAGATGGCCATGAATCTGACAATTTCCCTCCAACGTCATGGCAGCCTTGTTTACTGCTGTTTCTTTTTACTTTTATCTGTAGTTTTTTAAAAAATAAATACATGATCTGCTGAGTGAATGCACAATGACAAAGAAAGAAATAAAAAGGTTCTTATTAGTGCAAGACAAAATTAATCTTTCAAACAATGAAAATTTATTTTCCCATGCAATGCCTATTGATAAATTCTATAAAATATAGACATTAACGCCCCCCCAATATACTTCCCTACATTTCTAGATATTGGGTATTCGGCAGAGTGGAGAGAGAATAAACACCAAGTTGGCCAAGCCCTAAATAAAGGTATCCAGCTACCATTTTTAATGTGTCCTTGAGCCTAATCAAATCCTAATGACTTATGTAAAAATATGTTATCCCTAAATAACCATTTACCTGGATCATCTAAGTTCAGAAAATCATAAGAAACTAGGAATACTATTTTAGTTTCTGGTTGAGGTGATGTACGGAAATGTGGGGGAAAACAAGAAAAATAAAGGCAATAACTGGTCTGTGCCACAAATAAGACCATTGAGAGATTTCAGTAGAAGCTGTATGAGATTTTTGTTGTTGTTGTTGTTGCAGTTTTTGGCCAGGACCAGACTTGAACCCACTACCTCTGGTATATGGGGCTGCTGCCCTACTCTTTGAGCCACAGGCACTGCCCACTGTATAAGACATTTTTAGAAAAACAGAGAGAACATAGTATAAAGCATTTTTTAAATTTTCTTTTTAGTATAAAGCATTTTTAAGTGACAAAGGAGGAGACAGAAGAGCACATTCACCTACTTACCAATTATTTTAACATACCCATTGTGTGCCTGACATTGTTCTGAGTAAAATGATGAACAATAGTTAAGTAAAATAATCCCTACCTTTATGCATTTGCTTTCGAATAAGGAGAGAAAGAAATAAAAATAAATAAGTAATGAAACCAGGTGAAGCTTTACAGAGTGGGGGTCTGGGCCATGGGTGGCCAGTGAAGGACACTCTGAAGTGCTGCCATTTGAAGTAAGACTGAGTCATCAGAAAGAGAGGGTATTTCCTGGCAGAGGGGGTGTCATGTCCCAAGACCCTGAGGTAGAGATGAGATTTGATGGAGGCGAAACAAAGAGGTCCCCTGGCTTGAGAGCAGTGACTAGAGAGGTGAGCAGGGAGCAGGTCACACACATGGGTGTGTCCCTGAGGACTTGGGTGCTGACTACATAATAGCCATAATGCCCTGGGCAATTTGGGGGCATAGTGTGACCTCCAAGACACTCTAGATAAGGAAAAACAATGTCGCATGAAATTAAAGAACAGCTGCATAAGAAACATCTGTCATTTCTTCCCCTCTATCATTCCCTTTTAGGAAGCCAGCCCCACTTCGGGGCCAAAAGGAGCCTCCCTTTTCAGTTTATGCCTTGTGATCTCATCTCCTGAGTCACACTTAACCTAAGCCAGGCCAATCAGATTATCTCTCTGTGAAATTCTAGACTTCAACGACACAAGCTTGGTTTGTAACAAAGAGCTACAGAAAAATCAGAACACGTAACAGATAAAAGGGGATAACAGCACGGACAAAGAATGGATAATAAAAATAGTAAAGTGCAGACTCATTAAACATGTAGTAAGTTTCAGACCCTATTTCAGACCCTATTCCAGGCACTTTAAATACTGATATAATCAAAACATAGGTATCAAAACATCCTTTTTACAAATGAGGAAACAGAGGCACAGTTTGGAAATGAAAAACTCAGAGAAGGAATGACTAGCAGGGTATCATTTAGCCTAGAGACAGAGTGTGATTGATTAGCTGCTAATGATCCTAAGCTTCAGTAAGATAAAATCACACTTAGCATTAAAACAATAGTCCAGTATTAGGTATGTCTGATTTTCCAACAGATCAATTCACTCTCCTCAACCCAGCCTACGAGAAGGTTTGCCCTGCGACCCCAAATCCTCATCAGATTGATTTACTGCAGGTTAAAGGAGTCTAGGAAATGGGATCTGGGGGTTGGCTTCACCTTTGCACTCCTGGAGGTCTTCCATACAATTAACTTGACCCCTTCCCACCCCATCTTCAGTCTTCATCCAGGGGACATGCCCTCCCGGCTCGGCAGCTGCCTGTATGGCAACATTTGTATTTACCAGCTCTTTCTATTGCACATAGCCCCTGAGTGCCAAGCCTTCCTACACTCATGAAGTCTCCCATTCTGCCTTCAATAAGCACATTGTTTATTGGACTAGATACCATCACCACCTTGCTCCCTAGACACCATCGTAATACGCAGGCAAAGCGTCATGAACTGTGACCCTAGAGTTCTAAAGTCTGAGAAATCTCACTGCTGAAAGTGTTTTCCTCCCATGGCACCGTAAAGTGGACAGCAAAGTGCAAAGTTGGTTGTAAAATGGTCAATTTGCAGGGTGCTAGAGGTAGAAAAAGGGTGTCTGATGGTATCTGGGGTCTTCTGCTGTGAGACAGGAGGGCTCCCCAGGGCTCCCAGAAAGCTCTTCACAACAAAGCTCCTCGCAGGCACAGTGTAGTGAGGGGCTGCTTCCCGCATTGCCAGTGAGCAACACCCACTGTGTCAAATCCATCCACCAAGTGTTTACGTCCCTCCTCCGTCTGAGGCACTGTTTTAAGCTGCAAATATATTTGGGGAGCCAAGCAGATGGAGCTGATATTCTAGACTCATAGTTTAGAAGATAAAAAAGCTAATAAAAAAGCTAAGAAAATAAAATATATTCTCCACCAAATGAACAAAAATATTTTAAAAAAATATACTCAAGCAAGAGGGGCATAGAACATTTTGGTGGGTGAGAATTAAAATTCTATAAAAGCTAACCAAAGAAATTCTTCCCTGAAAAAGCATCTGTTATGAACTAAGTGATTGTATCCACCACGCAAATTAATATGTTGAAATCTAATCCATGATGTGATGGCATTTGGAGGTGGGACCTTGGTAGGTACTGACACCTTGAGCTTGGAATCCTTATGATGGGGGTAGCTGACTCTCATTCCACTGTGTGAGGATATAGTGAGAAGGTGGCTGTCTGCCACCTGCATGAGGAGCCTCCCCAGAGCTGGACCATGCAGGAACCCCGATCTCAGACTTACAGCCTCCAGAACTGTGGGAAATAAACATTGTTGTCTAAGTCACCCATTCTACTGTAATGTGTTACAGTAGACCAAATCAACTGATATCATGACATTTGAACAACTTGGTATAGGGACACTGAAAGCAGAATAATCAACATTACAGTGGTAATGATGGTGAGGATGATGACAATCATACTTACATAGTGAGTATAATTGGTTCTTTATGTATAGACAAACTAAGAAACTACAAATGGAAAGACACGGGTGGAGCAGGCACCCTGGTTCCAGTGTCCGTGCTTTGAAGTACAAGGAGACACTTAATTCCCAATAACACTGTGGAGGGTGGATACATATGTGTGATCTTGAAACTCATAGACGAGGTTAAAGGGTCTTGCCCCTTCCACCCATTAACCATGGGGAGCCTGGTGAACTTGGGAAGTCATTGAATGCCTCCTTGTCTCCTTATCAATAGTTTTAGGGAACAAATCATTCTTGCTTTGCAGGGCATTTTTATATATGAAAATAAACCTCTTAAAACAGTTTCCTGGCACATGGTAACTGCTCAGTAAAGAATTCTAGGGTCATCATTATGATTATTACCTTTTAAAGTATGGGTAAGACACAGGGAAAAATAGCCAAAGCCGTCCTTGCAGGAGAGAAGGTCAAGAACTACTCCCCTGCCATCTCTGTACGGTTTCTTATAAGGTGTCGCGTTCCTATATTGTTCATGTTTTCAAGCAATGAACAACACATCCAGAGAGAATGGCCTTTCTGTCGCAAACCAGTTGCAGGGATTTATGGGATGTGCAAACAGAAGGAAAGCAAACAAGAATGAAATCCTGTGATTATCCCCACGCCGGCCGTGAGAGAAGCACATGTCCCCGTAGCCCCATCTCATGGTCAGGAGAAGACGGCAGTTCAGAGGGGACCTCAGGATTGGGGCCCAGAACCTGCTGCTGGAGCACAGGAAGCCACGGCTAGTAACTGTTTAGAGACACGTCTGGGGGGAAATCTCTCACTCTGCTCCTTTATTCCTGATTTGGCAGTCATTTTTTTTTTTTTTTTGGTCTATTTGTTAATTCACTATGGAACCACTGACCATGATGGAAACATGGGCCATGGAATGTCTCATTTTGTACAAAGTGGAGTGAAGCCCGTTCCTCTGCCCTTGATATTTAATATCTGAAGTGTATGTAATTACCATGGCAAACAAGAAGAGAAAAAAAAGAAATAGGGAAGAAAATACATGTTCTTTGCATTTTTATTTTACAAGTTGTTACTTCTTTCTTTGCTGTGCTACTTCGGCTGAAAATTTTTAAATTTCTCATTGCATTATCAGCTCTTAATATAATGGCATGAAAGGGCACTCCCAAGAGAAGACTTACCCTGAACTCATCAGCTAATAATAAGAAGCCATTATGGGAATCTCAGCAATTTTATCAGGGGGGTATTAGAAAAGTATTATTTTAAAAAAATGTCTTAGAATTCAATTTTCCAAATTGTGCAGAGATTATGCTTGGGATTCAACTGTAGGAAGAAGAAGTAAAGAAAGGAAAAGATAAATTGGGAAATGAAGGGGGAAAAAAATGTGATGCCAACCAACTGTATCGACTTTGCATTTTATAGGAAATATAAGTAATTTAAAAGCACATTTTTCCCACAGTCGTAAATTGTGAAGCTAGAGCAGCTACATAAAGAGACAAAAGGTGTAATTCTGTGGGAACACATTCGCTGCACGCTGACCTTGGAGCCTGTGAGAACGTCACATAAACCACAAGCAAGCTGCCAGCTCAGAAGTTCTTGGATGCCACCTTTCCTTTTACAGCAAGATCTCTTCTTAGAGGAAAAAAAAGTTAGTAAATTAAGAATGAAAAATTAGCTCTGGAGGCAATGGCAATTACAAGCTTTCTGCATTTAGGTTACTCCAAGGCAGCATTTTCTGTTTGGTTCATTTGTTGCATTTTTTCAGCAGCTTACAACAGCAAGCATTCATGTTCTCGGTTTCTGTGGGTCAGTAATCAGAGGCAGGTCACTGATTCCCATTTCCATAGAGTCAAGTGTAAGTTCAGACTTGGGACCTTCAGCTTCCTTCATCCACTCTCATCTATGCCTCCAGTGCCACTTCCATCTGCTGCTCTGTGAAAATGGATATGCTGGCTTCCCATTCTTTTTTTTTTTTTAATTAAATCATAGCTGTGTACATTAATCCATCATGGGGTACGATGTACTGTTTTTATATGCCATTTGAAATATTTTCATCAAACTGGTTAACATAGCCTCCATAGCATTTTCTTAGTTATTGTGTTCAGACATTTATAGTCTACACTTAGTAAATTTTGCACGTACCCTTGTAAAATGCTCCGTAGGTGTGGTCTCACCATTTACCCTCCCTCCCATTCTTCATTTTCCTGGAGTATATTGAACGCTTGGGTTTGTTGGAGACCGGTGCATTCAGTGCAGAACAGATACAAGCAGAAAATTGATGCTGGAGCATCCCAGGGCAGTCATCTCCTCTCAGGGGTAAAGGAAAGGCTGGGATGTGGGGCACATGTGAAGACCTCATATGCGCATGTCCAGAGCCCTCAGCAATGTCCCTGTTCTCAGGCTAATATCAGCGTTGATTTCATTCCCTGGACTTTGAGATGCATCAGCTTGTACCAAATGAGTGTCCATCTCCCATTGAGGACATGAGTCTCAATGACCACAAATACCACATGCCCACTGTTAAAGAGAGCCTTTCCCTGTAAGGAGAGGTCATAAGCTCTCTCCCTTTCTAGTTGCACAGGACATTCCAACTGGCAGCTTCCATATGAGAATATTTGGTGAATTATTGCAGAAGAAAATAATCACCTAAAATGGGTCCAGAAAGCCAAGAAAAGGAAACCCAAAGAGCCTTACCTTTATTTTTGACATTTACAGGGCTGCTAAGATATCTATTCACCACACAAATATTCACTATCTCACCTTGCTATAGCCCTGACTTTTTAGCAGCAAAGAAACGATAAACCCAATGACTGAGAAATTCAAACTTCAACCACCCTTGGGCACATTAGAGGGAAGAGGAAGGTCTAATACCAAAAAGGGGAACCTGTATGCTATGATGAATGGCAGAAAAAAGCAGGCTCTCCAGGGTGTTTGAGCAGGGTGCTGTGAACTTTACCTGTTTGTCCTTCATTGACGTATTCCAATTTCCACTCTTTGTGGCTTCTAGAAACAGAATATTTCTCTGCGCCAATTATCCATGTGTGTTTTCTTCTCTTTTTCTCTCTCTAGAAAAAGTCTGATTTCATTTCAACCCATGGTGATAAGTAGCTGCGTCCACGGGCCATTTGGACCCATCACGTTTGAATGAATGTGATTAGTCAGATGTGAGACGGCTCCATCCCAGCTGCTTCCTCTAAGTGCTCCTGTGAACGCAGAGAGAAACATTATTGGTCGTACTTTTAATATTCAGCAAATTGTCTCCAAACGTCCCCTCAAGTGCGTGTACGGGTTCAGTAGCTGGCTGGCATTCCAGTCCTACAGTAAGTGTGATTCTAACTTCAGTAATAAATTAACTTGGGAGCTTTAGAAATATCTCACAACATCTGTGCAATATCTATCCATGCTGATCTATTCATATCCACACCCGAGTCTAGCACGATTATGATACACAAACCTAGGAATTGGGGCATCCTCAATCTCAGCTCTTACAGATGTTCCCATTTTCTGTAAGTGGACGTGATTATTTCACACAGATGCCGGGGCTTTGCAGTTGGAGTTAAATACATTGGACTCAATCAATGGAGTTATTGCTCTGAGACCAAAATGTCTCTCACTCATAACCTTGCTCTTCCTCCCTATAGTAAATGAGTGTAATATTAATTCTTAGCCCAGCATTGGTGGAATCCTCCCTGCAATATAAGACGATAGAAGTTATCAGAATGTCTGTCAAGCACTCCCCTGACACACTTTTTCATTCTACTAGTCACACCGCTGCACCAGAACAAATATTCCAGGCATGTGTAAAGTTCTATAACTAATCCAATAAATGACGAAAGCCTTCCCATCCTCAGGAATTCTCATTTAGAATGTGTTTCTTCTCTGATACGATTCTCCCAAAATTCTCTGTCTCATGAATTCACTGAAGCAAAAACCTTTAAGAATCTGAAACTCACCCACCCTTTACAGCCCAGAAACAGCTGGTCTGGTGATCACCGCTCTGTCAGTTTAATCTGAACATAAATACAGGTATTTACTGCAACAGTCACTAAAGGGAAACCGTAAAACTGTCAAAACACACTTGGAAAACCTGCCTGAGAATTGCGTTCATTTCCCTTCTCCTTTAGCACCCTTCCTCGTTAGCACAAGTCAGAAGAGGATGCCAGTAAAGTTATTAACACCCCCTTTCTTCTTGAAAGGAGTGCAGGGAACCGCTACCTTCTGCCACAGTTGTTCTAAAAAACAGAACCACCCTGGACAGGCATTTGTTTATAGTAAGTGATAATCGAAACTTAGAAACTGGACCGTCTTGTCATGGCCACTTTGCCGGGGTCACCTTACTCATTGGTGATGACAATTGACTCCTGAAATAAAGAAAAAAATTCAGATGTGATAGCCAGTCTTCATATACGATCACCTTTAATTCAAAAGTGCTGAAGGACAGCTAGCTACCTTCCACCGCCTGCCACCTTGGTGGGACATTCCAGGTTCTGAGATGAAACCAAGGCTTCTGAAACCTGCTTTCTGGTGAAGAAATCAAAAGCCATAAATGGAGCGAACAGAAAATAAGGAGGCAGAGTGGCCGTTTCTCTTTTTCTCTTTTCTATTCTTTTCCATTTTTTTTCTCTCTTCTACTTTCTTTTTACACATTTAATATTCTATTCCATATTTTCCAAGCTCACACTTAGTTTGAGGTCAGAAATTATTCTGCATGCAAACACAGTAAAATAGGCTTCTGGAAAGCAAAAGGTCATGTTCTCAGAAGTGAAAACCACCCTCAACATTTGCAAAGAGAGCATGAGATGTAACAGTAATGACTGCTACGGTAACACGACAATGGCAAGGATTGGGTCTGGTTTGCACGTGATGACAGCCCAGTAGCGAGACAGTGACGAGGATAAATAGGCCATGGTTAAGTATTTTATGAATGAATGAAGAACGAGTGGGATATAATTTAAAGCATTGTTTTTGTCTCTTCTCGTGGCACATACATGTCTGTGCTATAGTTCCTGTTGGTGGCTCAGCCCCACTATCTCCTGAGGCTGGGTGTAAATTTATCTCTAAGTCTACCAGTTAGAGTTTGGAGGGAGGGGAACTCGGGAGTGATTTGAGAGGCAGAAGGGAAACAGAAACCATCAACTCTAGGAGGCCATTCTGGAAAAGTGTGGTGGCCTCCGGGAGCTCTACCTGTATTGATGGTGGCTTATCAAACTGCTTCATGGGGACTTGATTCTCCCCTGCTTCACCAGAAGTTCTAAAAATCAGCACCTGTGTCTTAATCTTCCATTATAGTGTCTGTAACCCTCCCTCCCTCACTCAAACCACATTTGTGTAAACTCTAACTCCTGTAGCAAATGGCTCATTCCAATAAAATTTGTAGAGACCCATAGTGCCCATATCCAGATTCCTGCAACTTTTTAAAGATTATATTCACATTATTTTGCTGTATGATTTTTGTCCCCTCCTAAGAATCCTAACCCATAGAATACTTCCCTGCCTTCTGCTTCTTGAAGATAAATCTTTAAGATTTATCTAGGTCCTTCAAGATTTCTAGAAGGAAAATGGGAAGAAAATCATGATGGTGGTGTATACCACAGGATAATCACTGGAATTAACCATGAATAAGAGCTGCTCTAAATATGTTTAGCTGCAAGTAAGTCATTAACAATTCAGCAAACATGTCCTTTTGGGATAAGGACAGAGGAATACTTGGTATTTCTTGAATAAGATATCTGGAGGTGGAGTCAATATTGGTTCAAAAACTCAGAAATGTCATCTGACCTCAGAGAGGTCCCATAGTATTTCCAACCTTCCAGTCCTTCATCTTTAGTACATAGATCCACTCAGAAGGCATGGACCTCATGGTAAAAGGATGGTTGCCACAGCACCAGACATCACCTCTTCACATTGTAACCCTAAAGCTCTAAACAGGATGAAAGAAGAGAAGGTGAAGATGGGACTCCCTGCATTGCATTTGCTTTTATCATTAAAAACAAAAACTTCCAAGAAATCCTAGAGGACCTCTCTTTGCCTCTCAGTGTCTGAACCAGGATCCATACTCTATCCCTTGACCCACCTCTAGCCCAGGGGAATGAAATGATGTGATGCTCTTATAGCAATCACCACAGATGCCCTGGAATGATGCTGCCTGTTTCTGTGAGCAACCGGTATCAGAAACAAAATGAATGATGCACTTCTGGAGTTTCCCACCGCAAGCCAGATGGTTTTCAGTGTGATAGAATAGAAACTTCAATAACTTCTAAGAACACAACATTACGGTGCCTATTTTCAGATACATATTGAGACTTTCTGATTATATCAAGGAGGAAGTCTCAGTCTGCTACTCCTGAGTCTGTGACATCAATCCGGTGCTTACTCATCTCCCTTTTTCTAAGAGGAAGCAGGACTCAGCCACAAAGCCTTGAGCAGACATCTGGATCTAGGTATGATACTTTGCCTGTGCCGCATTTATTTTATAATTTCTTCTGTTTACAGTGAGTGGTCTTGACTTTCCACTTGTAGTGCCACTGCCATGTCCTTTTCAAATAAATGTATCATCGTTAAATAAGCATGTCTGAAGATAATTTTAATTAAATAACACACATCACCATATATTACACTGTGATGATAGTACGTTATGATAAACGTGGCAAAAAGCATCAGTGTTGCACAAAATCCTGGAAATTGGTGAAGGCCAACTTAGGGGAAAAAGTGAAAGCGTAGAACAACACAAACTTCCAGACCTCCCCAGCACCTGCTTGCGGAATCTAAAAGCCACATCCACACTAATTTCTTAGAGAAAAAAAAATGGGTGAAAATCTTTGCAGGGGACTTTCCTGCCTCTGATACCACCCTGCCAATCTGAAGAAAATCCACAGCAAGACCCCCCCACCCCGAGTTGTAATGGATTTACTTGCTAATAGGTACTTATAATTTCACCGTTCTTTAAAATCCAGGCTGACATTCTAATTGCTGATTTTTTGCCATCAGCACTTTCTTCTGTTTGGAAAAATAAGCTGAGGTATTTGAGGTCATGACTAACAATGTACTGATTTTTTTTTCTTTAAATTTGGTAATAAAATGACATGTGCTATGGTGTTATAAAAGAAAAAGTTGATTCTGTTCACTATCTTTTTTTTTTTTTTTTTTTTGCTGTTTTTAGCTGGGGCTGGGTTTGAACCCGCTGCCTCCAGCATATGGGGCCGGTACCCTACCCCTTTGAGCCACAGGCGCCACCCTCTATTCACTATTGTTTGACAATATTTACCAAAATGAAGACTGCCCACAGGGGATGCACGTGTTGATTTGAGTGGTTCCAGACAGAACATTAGAACATGGGGTTGCTGTGAGCTGGGACTCCACAGCACTCTACCAAGGGCGACAGAGCAAGGCTCTGTCTCCACACACACAAAAAAAGAACATTAGAACACAAATCAAGAAATTTTATTTCCTTTTTAATTATTTTTTAATCTTTCCCATTATCACAAAAAAAAAAAAAAACATTTCGTTTTGAAGACAGATTTTACCATTCTAACATTTGTAGGTAATTCTCACTTTTAATTCAGAGAGACCTGGCCTCAAGCCTGAAACCTGTCTGCAGGATTCAGATTCGAACTGAATCTCACGTGTGTGTCTGCAGCCATTGCCTTGTGCCTCACTACCATTAGCACTGTCCCAGCCAATAGCACCATAACAACAGATTTGGAATTCCCCAAATAAAGTAGTGCCAGAGTTTGGGGGCAGCTGGAAGATGTTGAGGGTGTCAGGCTGTGTCTCCGTGCTTCTGTTCACCTTTCCCAAGTGGCTGCAAAATGGGCGAGTGTAAATATCAAACGCAGACACATTAGCCTCCCAAACATGAGGGAGCTGGGTAGGGCACCCTCCCCACCACACAGAAGACCTTTCCTGGAAGGATTGTTTCTAACTACATTTCTTCCCATCTCAGATCCCTCTTCAGAGGCTAGGACCATAGTTCGTGCCCAACCTTGGACCAACCACAGGGCACAGGGATTGAAGTCACCACAGTTCACGCCAACTATGACCCACACGCTAAGTGGGGCAGCGTTCAGAGTCCATTCCAGCAGGACCCCTCTTCTGACAGAGAGAGAGCAGGGAAGCTTAGAATTTATGACAGTCAGGAATTATTTCCTGTTGCCACTGGAAACACACTGACCCCATCCCAGAGAGCACAGAAGTGCTTCTGTCCAGTGGAAGCCTTTGGATGCTGTACTTCGATCTGCGTGCAAAGTCCAGCCAGGCAGTTCTCCAAAACAGAATAGGGCTCATTCCCACATCAGCTCTAGGAGACACAATTTTTTATTACCCATTTTACAGTTCCTGAACCTGAGTTTTCATGTCAAAGATGAGAACAAGTCCTTCCAGGAGAGGAGATGGTCACTGGCAAGTCAGAGTATGATCAAGCACTGATTAACAAAGAAAAACGTCAATTTCCCCTTTACGGGATCTCTTCCATGAAGAAAACTCTGTGAAAGACTCAAGTTCAGCTGTATATCTGCAATAACAGCTAATTAAGGGAAATATGCTTACGTTTATTAACGTTTAAGTGATTACATTTTCAAAAGAAATATGATTCTTACTGTCAAATATAGTAGTGACAGTAATTCAAGCAATGTTGACCAGCATTCATAAACAACCCTTTGAAGGATTTGGTCATAATGAATCTTCATTATTTTGGGGTCCATGTAACTGTTTTTATTTTCCTTTAAGGTGTTGCAACATTCTTGCTCTTTACTCTTGTTTACATTGTTAATTTGGATTTTCTTACCAAGAGATTAGTTAATGAACTTATAATGTGACCCTTTTAATTAACATGGATTTAACAGGCTGAGGCACCTTGAGCAACAAATAGATGAGTTTAAGATAAACACAGCCAGCGTCTAGGCTGTCATTACTGAACACTGAACTTGCCCGCACTTGAGCTGAGACCTTTACCTACCTCTGGCCATTAGTCATCATGAGCTGGGTACTTCCTTGAGCCCCTTGCAGACAGGACACTCCCAAAATAGGTGGAATTATATCGATCCCAAAGGGTCAATGCTCCCCCGTACTCCAGCCTCCCTCTTCCCAGATGCCTGGATACCCCTTCACCACCTCCCAGGAGAGCTGTCCCTCCACCAGCATTGGGCCATAGCCACCCACCCGAGGCCAGGGGCTGAAGCTGAAGTCTGACCTCTGCCCCAGCACAGGGTTCTTCAGCCAGGACATACAGACCTGGGAACAAGCCCTTCTTAGGTGACTCTGGGAAAAGACCCAACATCCCACAGCACAACCTCCACCTGCAGATAATGGCGGTCCTAAGGGTTCCCCTTACAGAGTCTTGGGTATCCAGACCTAAGAAGAGAAGTCACAGACTACAGCACAGACATCACTCTTGTCAATTTTGCGGATAATACCCTTACCCTCCAAAGCCCGGAGACCAGGGGCTGCACAGGAATTACCCCCCTGCAGGAAGCATTTCTGAGTGGGCTCACCCCACGTGCCTGCTCCAGATGCCCCACTCCTCCAGAGAGCAGCCCCTTCGCAATTCACCCAGCAGAGAGTAGGGAGCAGGTGAGCTCCACAGACAGGCACTAGGGGATTGGGGAGCAAGTGTGAGGGTTGGGCATTGGTGGTGCCCCCAGGAGCCCAGGCTCTGTCTGATGTCCCCAGAAGATCTATGGCCCCAGTGGCCTTCTATAATTTTTTTTTTTTGAGACAGAGCCTCAAGCTGTCACCCTGGATAGAGTGCTGTGGCATCACAGCTCACAGCAACCTTCAGTTCCTGGGCTCAAGCGAGTCTCTTGCCTCTGCCTCCCAAGTAGCTGGGACTACAGGTGCCCATCACAACGCCCGGCCATTTTATTTTTGGTTGCAGCCGTCATTGTTGTTTGGTGGGCCCGGGTTGGATTCGAACCCGCCAGCTTAGGTGTACATGGCTGGCGCCTTAGCCCATTGAGCCACAGGCGCCGAGCCGCCTTCTATAACTTTTATGGAAGATACAAATCTGAAAGTTTTATTTTATTATATGAAAGCTTCTAATTTTTTTAAACCAAATAATTTTTAAAAACCTGAAGCTGGAAAATATTCTTCTTAGTAAAGTATCTCAAGAATGGAAAAAAATATCCAATGTACTCAGTACTACTAGAAAACCAATTTATAATAACTCACACTTTCATATGAGAGATGAATCACAACTATAGCCCCAGATGAAGGAGGGAAGGGGAGAGGGATGGGAAGGGAGGGAAGTGGTTCGATACAGGGAGAGTTAATGGTGGGACCACACATATAGAGCATATTGAAGGGGTACAAGGCAAATCTATCAAGTATTGAACACACATGTCTTAACACTGAGATGAAGTAAATGAGGTGAAAGCTACAAACATTCCGATTTGTACAAATAAACACATCGAATCCCCCTCCAAAAAATAAAATAAAATTAATTAATTAAAACCTGTGTAAATGTTAAAAAAAAAAAAAACCTGTTTTCTGTTTTGTATAATGTGAACACAGCAGGTCAGGGTGCTAGAGTTGGACCTCAGGCCTCTGAGCGATACATCTGTGCATCCTTGTCCGTTTGACTGACAGCTCTTGAAGTCCCCTCTGGGCACCCTTCCCACATCCCCTCATTGTTTCCCTGGTCCCAGTCTCTTCCTTAGCCTCATCAGACTGGAAAATTCTTCCAGAAGGAAAAGGGCCCAGTAAATTAGTTCACAATAGACATGCTTATAGAGGCTCATGTAAAGCATTTTCCTACTCTCCCCCCCAAACAAAAACAGGAAACAGATAAAACTTGCTATTTTTTTTCCTCTAAATGTAAAGATGAGAGAGGCTCTGGCAGCCACGTTGTGATCATGAGGATGTAAGACTAAGTAAGGATTGACCAATATGCAGTGGGTACAAAAGAAAAACAGAAAGGGCCTGTGTCCTTTGAGACCTGGGAAACTGCTGCACCAAACCTGGAATTCCCCTAGTTTCAGGTTCTTTGGCATGCAAAACAACCTTTCTTGTTTAAATGTTCTGGTTAAGTATTCCATTATTACTTTTGTTGTTTTTTTTTTTTACAGAGTCTCACTTTATCACCCTCTGTAGAGTGCTGTAGTGTCACAGCTCACAGTAACCTCCAGCTCTTGGGCTTTGGTGATTCTCATGCCTCAGCCTCCCAAGTAGCTGGGACTATAAGTGCCTGCCTCCATGCCTGGCTATTTTTTGGTTGCAGTTTGCCCAGGACCAGGTTTGAATCCACCACCCTGGTATATGGGGCCGGCACCCTACTCACTGAGCCACAAGTGCCACCCCAATATTCCATTATTCTTGTAAGGTAGTATCAGAGGATTTGCCAAGAAGTTCAGATCCAAAGTGTGAAATTCCAAAATCTTCAAGATGGGTGAAGAGGACACTAAAGGTTAGATGTCACCTTCTAGCACGGCATGTATGCAAGTTAAGTATGAAGAAGCCCTGTCTTTTCCAGTACAATTTCCAAATTATATTCCCTGCCTGTGTGAGTCTTTGGAAGTGCTGGTGTGTTTTTCTTATGATACAAACTCATGCTGTTACTCACAGTTTGGGCTCTGGCCTGGATTTATGGAGTGGAGTTGCAATGGAGAAAGATTATCCCATGCAGACACAACCATGGATGCATGGAAATGAAGGGGTGTAGGAGTCCGCTTGACTTTTTTCCATCCTGTGTGGCAATTGCAATCACTGTACACTACCACAGGGATAATATTCCCCAGAAGCTTCCTTTGGTCAACCTGTGAAAAACTACAAGCCTCCTTAGGCAACTGTAAAAAAAATAACAAATAAGTGTTTTCCAGTTCTCAAACCACTGGCTAATATCAGGCCCCCCAGATATTTTTTATGTGATAACATCTTACCCATATTAGGCTAATGCACTCATCAGAATGCCATCTGCTTTTGTTTTTAGGACTGATAAAAGCAGGGATTGCATTAGTAAGACATCCATGACAGATTAAGAAGATATAATTTGGGGAGATTAAATGCACCAGATTTTAGATGCTTATAGTGTTTATAGCAATGAGCAATGTCAAAATTGATGGTCGAGGTGGGTGAATTGCTTGAGCTCAGGAGTTTGAGACCAGTCTGAGCAAGAGCAAAACCCTATCTCTAAAGAAGAGAAAAGAAAAATAGCCAGGCATTGTGGCGAGTGCCTGTGGTTCTAGCTACCAGGGATGCTGAGGCAAGTGAATCACTTGAGCCCAAGAATTTTAGGCTGCTGGGAGCTGTGACACCACAGCACTCCAACAAGGACAACAGAGTGAGACTCCATCTCAAAAAAAAAAAGTATACATGACACGTAGTCAACCCCAAGCCATTTCTCAGGTGAACAGCTGACAGTCACCCCCACAATGTTCCAGATATGTGTGTTTCTTTCAATAACAGAGAGTCAAAAATAACATTTTCACTTCCTTGGAATGAGGAATGGCAGGGCCAATGCCACCAGCCACCCTGCAGGAGGGAGCCTCCTCGGTTACTATAGAAAGAATTGAGAATAAAATAAATATAACCATGTGCTCATTATTCAAATGAAATTTTAATTAATTCAGTACTTGTTCCCAAAACTTACTAAGACAGCTGATGGGAACGAGCTCCCCCGTTCCTCCCCTCCAGTTTATGACGTCACGCTGCACGGACAGGCTCTACAGTGTCAAGGAGATGAAGACTCATTAGTGCTGGATCATGATTTGACTCTGCTTTTAGGACCAGATGAAACAATGCGATTCCCCTTCACCAAATTCAGGGTCTCTTTCCCTCCCTCCTTGCTGTGGCCGAAATTGATGGCTTTTACTAAAGCTTTCTGAGCTGCCTGGGAAGAGGGCATTGGCTTAGGGGTGCTTATTAATTTGTATACTTAAAACAAACCCTCAGCCCTCCCTCCAGCTGCTGTTTCATGGGAGACACAAAGAGTGAGGCTGAATTATCTGTTGCTTTTCTCTGCACAATATGGCAGCCTCACTGGTGGGCTGTACTGTTACAGAGCTGGGATCTGCTTCAGAGAGGGAGACCACATTTCGGCATCAGCCAGGCTCAGTTAATACCTTTAGGCACAGACACCACAGCCAGGACTTGAATTCTCCTTCCCTAGCAAGTGCTTTCCTTACTAGAGAAGCTTAAACCAAATCTCCATCCATAGTTGACACTTCTTCTCTGTGCAGATATCAGTCCTCACTCCCTCTCTGCCGATAGAGCAGGTCTACACATACTACCCGTATGCAACACATATGTTCCAAGAAAGGAGGTGATGAAAACACTCACTCAGTTATCCTCAGACACCAAATACACGATCTGAGTCTATAGCCCTGGTGGGTCTGATGTTTGAAATGGTATGACAGCCTCCTGTTTCCCAGTAACAGCCCCTAAAGATGTCGATGCCCTGATCCCCAGAACCTATGGATATATTATTTCACATTAAAAAGGAGATGTGACTAAGTTAAGGATCTTGAGATAGGAAGATTGGGCTAAATTATCAAGAAGACTTAATACCATCTCAAGTGTCCTTATTAGTAAAGAAGAGAGGCAAAGAATTCAAAAAAGAAGATGAGATGATGAAAACACATGGTGAGAATTAGAGATTTGAAGATGCTACACTTTGAGGAGGAAGGCAGGGACTATAAGTCAAGGACTATGGGTGACATTTAAAATATGGAACTTCCAGAGAAATGGATTTTCCTTGAAGCCACCAGAAGGAAACGAAGCTCTGCCAACACCTTGATTTTAGCCCAGTAACACCTATTTTGGACTTCTGCTATCTCCAGAACTGTAAGAGAATCCATTCTTATTTAATTCCTTAAGTTTAAGGCAGTTTGTTATAGCAGCAATGGAGAACTAATACACAAACCCAGTGTCCTGACCACAAATGGACACTTTGAAGGGCCATTATAGAAATCTATCCTTCAAACTGTGGTGATTGGTTCACAGATGGTCACATGACCCCAAGCTGAGCCAATGAGTGTACTTCTCTGAGATTTTTCAATCTGCAGCTGATAAGAGAGACCCCTCTGCCCTCCCTGAAAGATAAATCTTTTCCTTGTGAGTTTGGAGTTGTCTAAAGGTGTACTTCCTCTAGCTTAGCAAAGGCAGATCTTCAGTGTTGAAACTGTTTCAGATTTGAAGAGAAGGTGAAGGAAAGGGGGAAAAGGCCAAATTGTTTCAGCTGCATTGCAAAATGAAGTTCTTCTCACACGCTGCCCTGTCACTTTTTAGTATAGTTATGTGAGGCAATACACACCTCCCTCTCTCTTTCTCTTTCTCTCTTCTTCCCCCTTATGCACGTCTAGGCTGAATTTCCTTCAGTTGCAATTAGAGATCTGATTCAGAAAGGTTTTCCTAAACTGTGATATGCCAAATATGATTGGAGCCTCTTGAGGAAATGGAGCACTCCCATGCACAGTTTAAAGACAAAAATTCTCCATGGGAGATCCCATCAGTTTCTCAGAGGGGTTGCATACACCCTGATTCCTCCCCAGTGAACATCCTGAATATTAGACACTCTCAGAAAAGTTTGAAATAAAGGCAAATGATAAATTTTTGTATCTGTTTGATGAAACAAGAACAGAGGCAGAACTCTGAGGAGAGACACATCAGAACAAGAACTACAAACAAAATTTAATGGAAGACAAGGAGCCCAAGAACAGCACCTGCTTTTCCCAGTAAGGGGTGTTACCAAGGGAGAGAACCATTGGATGCCAAACTACTTGAGTTCACATTCTGGCTTCATACCTAATGACTGAGAAATTGGGCAAAATATTTCAGATATCATGTCCCAGATCCCAGTCTATAAAGTGGGGCTAATAAAATATTTATTGCCTAAGATTATTATGATGATTACTAAATCAACACAAATGGAATGCATAGAAAGAAACATGTGATTAGTTCATGTAAGTCTCAGCCTTTATCACAATGACATTTGTTGCCTACTCCTGACCACATATCACCTCCTAGTGGCAGCAGATCATCCCCCACAAAGGGAGACAACCTGTCACTGACATCCCAGGGTTGGGGAGGGGGTAACAGGGGACTCTCCTCTTGCCTTCCATAACCTGAGCAGCTGCCAAGATGAGCAGAGGGGCCATGAGCAGCAAACTCCATCTTCTCAGGTAACACCATTCGAATAAGGAGTCAGACCACTATTCAACATCAACACTCCCCCATTTAATTCACTCTGCGGTTGCGCAACAGGAGAGCATTCTCTGCCCTTCGTTCCTGTTAATCCTCTGCCTTGAAAATCAAATATTCTCCCCTTCATCATGCCCACATGCTGGCAGGTTTGTTGCTCCCACACACTTGATTTCTTTAACAGATAACCATTTCCAAAACTAAGGAAGAGAAAACACTTCGTTTTGATGGTGTTTGGGGATTTTTTTTTTCCTTTTATTTCTACTGTGTTCACAATGCACCTCTCTTTTATAAACTACCCGATCTACTCATTGTGGAAATGCTGTCATAAAAGTGAATTATGCTTGCTGTAAATTGTTTTGTGGTAAAGTTAGAAACAACACGTTTAAAACCGTGTTTCCTGATCTCAGTGACCCACCCAACTTCAGGCAGGCACCTCTTCTCTCTGAGCAGATGCCCTGCAGTGACCTCAGGTTACAGCAAAGGGAATTCCTTTCAGTATTCCTCCGGAAAAATATGACATAATATCTGAATGGGACAGCCTGGAAGGAGGTCCTACCCACACCTCACCCCTCCATCACCTGACCCTCCGCAACTCTGCAACTCTCTTCTCTCTCTCTCTGTGATTCTATCAATCTATCTATCTATCTATCTATCTATCTATCTATCTATCTATCTAATCTATCTGTGTGTGTGTGTTTCCACAGCAAACAAAACATATCTGCTAGGTGCAGTGGTTCACACCTGTCATCCCAGCACTCTGGGAGGCCAAGGCAGGTGGACTGCCTGAACTCAGGAGTTCAAGACCAGCCTGAACAACAGCAAGACAGTTTCTACTACAAATAGTGAGGCATGCTGCTGCATGGTTGTAATCCCAGCTACTCGAAAGGCTAAGGCAAGAGGACCACTTAAGCCCAGTAGTTTGAGGTTGCTGTGAGCTCTGCTTGTGAGCCAGCTATGACGTCACAGCACTCTACTCCAGATGACAGCACTCTACTCAGCCTTCTAGCACTGCTTGTGAGCTATTATGTCACAGCACTCCACTCAGGGTGACAAAAAAAAGAAGCAAATAAATGGTGACAGCTACATTCTGTTTCATAATTTCAATTTCAAGACATTTCCTTCAACGCAGTGCCCTGCCCTCTGCTAATAGTGTAACAGTGTCTACATGGTCACTCATGGCTTTGGGGCCCAACATTCCCCCTCTGCAAAGTAGAATCACTACCACTTGACTCAATTCCAATATTTTCTCAAGGAAAAGGCACAGCAGGCATCATTTGCTAACAACAGAGGAGAAGGGGAAGGGTACAATTTGCCCTGGGATTTATTCCTAGCCCACCTCCTGCCTGTCTCTTAAAAATTCCACCAGAGCTCTAGAGGTGCCAATGCAGTGACAGCGTGGGGCTGGGGAGTGAGCAACAACTCAAAGACGGGCCTATCGGGGGGTGGGGCTCAGGGCCCGGGTGTCCTAGTCCTGCCACTGTAAAGTGCAAAACAAGACAACCACCAAAATAGACCACGAAAAAGTTCTCTCTAACAGTCATAGAAATGACAAGAATGGAGTAGTTATTTTCCAAATAAGTCCTGCTCTGTGCCCCTTCTCCACATTTTCGAGTGTCGTGGATCTGTCCTGAGACCCCTGAGCTCCCACTTCAGGCAGCAAGATGAATTCTGAGCGACTCAACTCTTTAAAGAGCCCCAATAGACATGTCCCAAGCAGGACCTGCAACTCTGCAAGGAGGACACTGGGGAGGGAGCAGCAACCCCATCGGCCACCTTCTGTGTCCCCAGCCCACTCCATCATCTTCTCACCACAACACAGACGTGTGCACAAGTGATTGTGGAGGAATCATTTCTGCACTGGCCACTTTGCTCATCTCATTTGTTCCTATTTAATATTTCTTTAACCTTTTTTTTTGAGACAGAGTCTCACTTTGTCACCCTGGGTAGAGTGCCATCGCGTCACAGCTCATTGCAACCTCCAACTCTTGGGCTTAGGCGATTCTCTTGCCTCAGCCTCCCAAGTAGCTGGGACTATAGGCATCCGCCACAAAGCCCAGCTACTTTTTGTTGCAGTTGTCACTGCTGTTTTAGCTGGCCAGGGACGGGTTTGAACCCGCCACCCTTGGTATATGGGGCCGGTGTCCTACCTACTGAGCCCCAGGCACCACCCTCATTAACCTTTCCATGTCTCTTTGCTACATCTTTCTTTTTAGCAAGCACCTCCCTCCCCAAGTTATAATCATCTTTTGCTCCATCAACAGGTTGCACAGAGGCCCTGCGAGGGTGTCCTCTCTGAGGCTCCTTCCACTTGTGATAAATCCACAACCTCTTCTAAGTCACATCCTTCCAGCCTGGTAAACTTAATGCCTTTGGATAAAATCTTTGAAGCCTACCTCAAATGGAGAAGTCAACAGACTCCAACCAATTCACTCCCAGTATGAAAAGTGCCTTAAAATATAAATCACTATTTTCCGACATTGATGAGGACATTATTTTTTTTCTTTTTTTTTTTATTGAATCATAGCTGTGTACATTAGTTCAATCATGGGGTACAGTGTGCGGGCTTCACATGCAATCTGAGATATTTTTATCAACCTGATTGACATAACATTCATGAGATTTTCTCGTTTACTATATGAAAA